>JAVQJF010048104.1:0-60150 GCA_036023855.1 Gadopsis marmoratus
TGTATCTATAAGAAGTGATGCTGGTTTGAAGGCAAAGGGTAGTAACACCAAATATTGATTTGATTTAGATTTTTCTTTTGTTCACTCACTTATCATTTTGTTCATTGATGAAACTAAACTATTAACACTTCCATTTTTTAAAGAATTCTTAGTTTACAGCATTTTTTCACACCTGCCTAAAACCTTTGCACAGTACTGATATATACAGTAAATATACATATATATGTGTGTGAGTGTGTGTGAGTGGTGGTCTGAAGAATATTACTTGCCTGTTTTGCCGGGTTTTATGCTTTGTTTGGGAGTGTCTAGTTGTGTTTAGACTATTATGTCAGTTTAATAGAGGTTTTTACATTCAACGCTCATCCTGCCAGTTGTCTTTATTGAGAATGTCACAATTCATTATGTCAAACAAATTTGTTTATTATTACAGTTAAGTTGGTCTGTCTGATTTTATTTAGCTCTTTTGTAAATACTGGATTTCTGTTTTCTCTCAGGTCTGAGTAACATAATTGGTGTGATCGTGTACATCTCGGCTGCGCTGGGGGACATCTCCCCTAAGAAGGACGAGGATAAGAAGTGGCAGTATTCCTACGGTTGGTCCTTTTACTTTGGAGGCCTGTCCTTCATCATGGCCGAGATGGTGGGGGTGCTGGCTGTCAACATCTATATCGAGAAGAACAAGGAGCTGCGCTGCCGCTCGCGCACCGACATTTTCAAGAGCACCACACACGCCATGCTCCGCCTGCCCAGCTACCGCTTCCGCCGCCGCTCCCGCTCCTCATCCCGCTCCACTGACCCCTCCCGCTCCCGAGACCCCTCACCTGTAGGGGGAGGCGGGTGCAAGAACTTCGGCCTGCCTCCATCTGCGCTGCTTTCCCAGGGCCCCATCTCAGTGTCCACTCTACCAAACCCCCACTCTCGCTCCCACACGGCCCTGGCTGGAGGCGACATCTCCCTCTATACGTTGTCTCGCGACCCCAAACTGGGGGGTTTGCCGCCCATGTATGGAACGGTGGACAGGGCAACGCTCTACCAGCTCCACAACTGCTTCCCAAAAGATGGAGGTGGAGGTGGAGGGGGGGTGATGATGAGTGGTACACTTCCCTCGCTCAAGTCCCACAACCCTTCCAATTCGTCCAACTCCAACGCGCCGATGCCCAACTCGGTGGGCTCCGGCCCTCCACCCTTCACCTCATCCACGGTGGACAGGGAGCGAGGGATGGGGACTCTGGACAGGCTGAAGGGGGACAGGGAGAGCAACTCTAATACCCTCAATAGGAAGACGACACCTGTGTAGAGAGAGGGTGTGAGAGGGGAGGATGGGTGGGAATGACAGAGGGAAGATAGAGAGGAGCGCTGTGTTTGTGTGGCTCAACAGGAAGTAGATAGAAAGACAGACATGATAAATCTCTCCCTCCATGTTCACTGTTACTTAGTCTACTCAGTCTCACTGAGAACAAAAAGAAGATGAGTAATAACAGAGTGATAATAACAACAACAATGAACTTTCACAATAAAACTATTTTGATATTTTAATGTGCTAGAAATGATTTATTTTGTTAATGATCAAAACGCAATTAACCTTGGGCTATTATGAAAATGTTTCACTTTTTTTCTTTTTGTGCAATATTACAGCTAATTTAACCAGATCATCATTAACGTAAAATTGTTGTTGTGATTATTCTTAGCGTTATTACAGGCTAGCCATGTTTGCAAACACTATAGTTTGGAATGAAAATTAAATTTTCACGGGGGGGGGTTCACTCTAATTTTAGATCTTGACAACTTACTGTGAATTTCTTCCATGCAGAGCCACTGGGACTGTCAGTGAGCTGTGTGTAACTGTGTCAAAGTGTCGAGCATGAGTGTGCACAATATGTGGGAGAATGACGGGCCTGTATTAGTTTTTTTAACCCCCATATTATATAATTTTCATTTATAACATGAAGTCAGATTTGAATACTGTAAATTGTCTTCCAATATTGATACTGAAAGAAATGCAACAATAATGTGAGTGACTGAGACAACTGTCCAACTTCATTGTTATTATGAGTCTGAGTTTTCTATGGGCCTCTGTTAGTCTTATTTCCACTCTAATCTGTGTTAACAGTAGTACTTGTAGCTATAGTCGTGTTGAAGATGTTTGTTCTTGGGCATTAACAGAAACCTCTGACTGGAGGAAGCAGAAAAAAGAGACATAGAATAATACATTTGTACAGATTCAGGTAAAGATTACTGCCTGAGCAGAAAAACAAAAAACCTAATCATTTTTTTCTATGAAGAGTCCAAAAGTGAGACATGCAACTCATCATTTTCAGTGGCAAAAAAAAAAATACAATGTGTATATGTGGGTTGAGAGGGTTTAAAAAAACACTATAGAGAAAATCTTTTGAAAATATACATGTACATTGTAAATTATGCATACATATATTTGTAAAGTCTATAGATATGTTTTTCGGGACCACTGTTCAAACTGGGTATGCATTTTGGGCAGGTTTGGCTGAAGTGTTTTGTTCCCGGTGCCCTCCCTGGACTCTTGTTGGGTGGTTTCATCCCTGCGCCACCATACTTGCCCCCTCCCCTGTCCACATTTTGGTCACATGATCGGCATCCCTCTATTTTATCACACAACCAATAACAGATTCACCACAGAGACAACATCTTAACCTCCCCAAAGATTCTTTTCACTGTGCTTCCCCCGTGACGCCGACTCCGGAGTCTGAACTCTGACCTGATCTGTTTGTGTTGATGAGAATGCAAACGCATCTAAACCACCCACTCTCTCTTCTAAACTGTCCCGAGTGACTGCAGATCCGGGTTGAAACCATGGACACGCCGCTACATGATATAATGAAGAAACAAAACAAAAACAACCAGACGCTTCCAGGTTCTATACGTTTTCATTTTTTTGATTTCATTTGAGAAAAAGAATAATGTGATTACACTGCGCACAGATAGCATTTATGTGGGCAATAGTATGTAGTTGAGAATAGATATATCTAGACAAATGATTATGGTTTATCTAAATGTCTGATAAACTTAAACACTGTATTGCACGACGTTTATAAAAAAAATCAATAACAGACATATTCACAGACTGTTGTCTTTTGTTTCCTTTTTGCTAAGAAAGATGAGTAAGGATATAGCTGTGTTTAAGTTCCCTCCTGCAGAGAATTATTGTCTTATTCTGCAGCTCCTCTCAGACTTACGAAGCTTTAAAGTGGGTTTCAGCTCATTGTTTAGCTCCTCTGGCCAGCAACTTTAATATTTATATCCATTTTCACAGCTCTCGCAGTGTCGTTTTTGACTACGGCAGGCAGCTCTAAAAACCTACTGTACAAAGTATAGACCAAGCACAACAAAATTCTACGGAAGCACAGTACTTGAATAAATGCATTTTCCACTAAAACACACTGTTCGTCATCAGTGAGCAAACATTGCTCTTAGTAGTTACTCAAGCTCAAGGTCTCTCAGCTAATCTTTGGCGTGCTGTGATCCTAAAAGACTTCGACCTTCCCTGTCAGACCTGAGGCTCATAATATTTGCAAATATATGGGTAGTGCCAGATGGGTGGTATTTGCCAAATAGGATAATGAGAAAAGCAACTGAAAGTTAATGTAGTGTACCTTTCCACAGCCACTGCCCCATCCAGAGCACATCTTTTTTTTCATTTCTGATGGACCCATCTGGTATCTCATGCATGTTTTTGCATGAACAATCATGGGCAGGTTTTGCTCGACCTCAGAGGTGTGATCACTGGTAGGGAGGAAAGTGGGGATACTTTCAATGAGGATCAAGCTGGAGACATGATACTTCCAATGCATCAGGACAGAGGGAAGCAGTGTTACATCCTTGACAAGGGGCCTGAGATTCCTAGCAGTGCTCCTGGACTCTGAGGATTAGCTATTGGAAGTGCCTTCCCGTGCCATTATCATACCTACTGCAGTTTAGTTACAGTCACAGTGATGCAACGATGAGAGATTCAAGGAGGAAGGATGAAAGGCTGCCAAAGTAAAATCATGTCATCTACTACACAGCTCCACTCCTTATCACAATTTAGAGTAGTACCACTTAAAATATATGGGCATTCATATTTTGGCAGTATCATTAAAAACAGTTGTGGTTTTTCCCTTCTGGGAGCTTTCGCCTTTAGTCTACAGGTCCTTATCAAGAATTCTAGGAAGCCCATTTCCATTTACAAACATGCAGGTAGTGGTTGTGCACCACTTGTCAAACTGTCTCAGTAGGACTATTAACAGCTATATATGCAACCAGGATAGTGTGTCATGTGGATTCTGTTTCTGCCCACTGGGAGTTAAAAGCATGTGAGAGAGAGAGAGCGTGTGTGTGTGAGTGTGAGAGAGTGTGTGAGCGAGCGAGCGAGCGCGCGCGCAGGTGACTGTCTGGATGCCAGTCACTCCCTAGAGGGTCGAGTGTTAGAGTAGTAATTGTGACATCTCTGATCTGTTTGGTCAGTTGTCTGTGTGTGCGGGACAGAGGGGGTTGGAGGTGGAGCGGAGGAGTGGTGCCCGCCAGGGGGAAAGTGAAGCACCGAGGTCAGGGGTGGAGTAAAAGAGGAGAGGGCACAGAGGTATGAAGATAGGCCGGGGGGTACATAGTTGAAATTCAAGGATAAGGTTTCCCAACCTCTGCAGTGAAATGCATTACGATGAGCTCTGGCCTAATTATAGAGCAGTCGGTTTAGTGGGGAGGGTGGGTGTTTGGCAGAGAGGTTAGGAGTCACACTGTGAAGGGGTGAAAATGGGTGAATGTCATGTTTGAGAGCAGACAGGGTGTCATGTCAGCCAACAAGAGGCAATTATTTTATGTCAAATCCCTTTAATTATAAGTAAAACCGGCGCCACATACTGTACATACTGTATATATAATACATATATATGAGTAGAAATGAGCACTGCATATGTTTGGTAAAGTAGCATTTCCTGGTAGAGAGATATGGTGAGCAACAAAAAATAAAGTATATATATGGCATAGATATTGCAAATAAAGTGACTGCAACACTACAAACACTGACCACTCAGAATATAAACACATTCATTCAGTTTATGTACAAAGTTAAGCTTATAAGGTGAGTCAATACATCTCTGATATACAAAATGGCATTTTAATAGTTTATCATAGTTGATTTTTCTCCAAAAGACATTCATCTAATATACCTGCAGCAGCATTCACCCAATAGTTGCAAAACACACGCAAGTAATAAATAATGGCAACTACAGCCTTTTGTTTATCAAGTATTAAGTGTTAAAGAGCTTCATAGGTTAGAATATTTAAGAATATTTAAGGATACTCATTGACTATTCATACGGCAACATGTAGCTGAAGGTCATACATTCTGATGCTGCTTTAGGAATTTTAAACTATGGAAGCCCATTTCTGACTAAAAGAAAATATATGAAGAATTAAGCATGATAAAAAAAATACTCATAGTAAGCCATAATTATGAGCTGGCAAGCCAAACTTTCTGACTTGGTAGCCATAATTTTGACTTAGAAAGCCAGAATTTTGACTTACAATCTCATAATCTTGTATTATGTCTAATTTTGAGCCGAGAGGAACGACAGCATCAGCAAGTGCCCCAAAACGTGAGTGAAGCCCTCAAGCAGATAATACAGCAAGTCCGTGTAGGGAAGAGGTCTGGGTGCATGGATATGCCAACAAAACATTGGACAAACATCAGACACAGGAGACAGCTGTTCTCTTTTTCACCCCCGATTTTGCTTTTTAAGCACGACCACGATTGTTCCCTAACCTTAAACACATGCTTATCATTGTAACCATGACGATAAAGGTCCCCTAACTTTAACGAAGCAGTCAAACCATGATCTGTGCCTAACCCTAACCAGTGGCGAGTCCAGATGTTTTTGACTGAGGTGGCCCAAGTGGGGCACTGACTAATGCAGGCGTGACATGAAGTACGTACACATTTTACAGTTTCTTACATTCCTGTTTTTAACATTTTAATTTAAGAGATAAATAGCCTGACTGGGCAGATAGCCAATCATAGTTTAGGATAATGGATTGGCATCTGGGGTGACCAATCAGATTTCAGGTGGCCCGTGACCCCCCAGGCCCCTGACACTAAACAAGACATTTGTGTGCCTAAGCCTAACCAAACCTTATCCATAGTGCTGTCACAACATTAAACAGATTTACTCTTCAACAGCTGTAACAGTTTTAACACATGTCGTCCTGCCGATAAGGACATCAGGTCAGAAGCGGTGTTGTTCTAGAGGGCATGGACAGACAACAACATTTTGTTGTTTAATTCGGGGGACATGTTGTTTTCATGTAATGTTTTATTTTCTTGACAGAAACGGGTTTCCATATTAAACAGACTACAAAAGCTTTCAAATAGAAAAGTGTCTGAGCATTTAAACATTTTTTATTCACTCTCCTCATGCCAGCAGAAAGACTAGATTTATGTGTGCCTGTAACACGCCTATTTGCGACACTTGTAAACACATGTTTACACAAGTAAACACAATACAGAGCTAAAAAATTCAACAGCCAGCAGTTATCCTGTTGCTCCTTCCATCTATTTTCTACTAAAAACCACTACAACATATTTTTGCAAAAGCAAATACTGGAGGCCTTACTAATGTGTTGCTGACTTCTCTTCATACATTTGATTAAGACCCAGTATGACTTCTCGGACAAATTAAATACCAAGAACAAGCAAAGTCACAGCCCTCAGGGAAAGGACTTTTCCACTTGCTCTCAAACAAGACATCAAGAATACTGTATGCATATTTTAGCATTCAAATGCTAGGTAGCACTATTCTTCTGTGGCAAGCATTTCTGCCAGGGGCTGAAAGGAAGGGCGAGGATGATGAAGAGGAAGCCTCCAATAATAAGAAGAGCTCCGGCTGAGCCCACGCAGGCCACAGACCAGGACAGCTCATGGTGTAAAGGTATGGAGTGGTCACTGGACAGCAAGGCCAGCACCGACTGGTGGAATATCAGGACAGAGAGAAGCACCAGTACACCTGCACCAAGGGAGAGAAAGGTTCAAATAAAATCACATTAGAAGATCATGTAGTAGAAAACAAACTGACCATAACAAATAATCGTCCTGCCAAATATCAGTAAGTTAGTTATATTGCCATACTTGAATGCAAATAGGTGAGCGCTCACCTGATAGGATGAAACAGAAGGAGGCTGGCTTGAGAAAGAAGGGCACTCCTTTGCTGAGGGACATGGCAATACAGATGGAGCCCATTACCATCATGGTCAGACTCAAAAGGGCCAAGATAGCTGCTGCTAGATTCAGATCTGTGAAGAGAAAGGGAAATAGAGCAAAAAAACGTGTATGCAAGAATTTGTGACAATAAATGTATTTAAAGTGGAATTTCATAACTTTATGAAGTGAGAAATCGAGCAGACGTATTATGAAGTGCTGTGTGGAAACGGGTCATTCAGCAGAATCAGACATCGCACCACCTCACAAAGTTTGATTCTACTGGGCTTATAGTTGATTATAGATGATTGTGGAAATATGGAAATACAAACATGGAGTGAATTGTGCCACTTCCAATACTGGCCCTGTTTAAAACAGATTTTATTGGCATTGTGAACCTGAACAGGTGCATCCCAAAAACCTGATCAGGCGGTGCCAGTTTTGTGTTTTTATGACACTCCATTACACATATTATTATTATTTTATTCATTTAAACACAACAGATACGAGAAGAAGCCTAAAAGGAGGTGAGATAAATAACAAAGACAGCAACATAAAAGACTATCAGCAGTTTTGTCTTTGCCCAGCTAAACTTTCCGGATTTTAGACCCATTTTTCATCCATGGCAGCCTGGCAGTGTAAGCGTGTGTCCATACAATTTTAAAATAAACCTGCAGAGACTTAAAACTTCACATGAATCAAGCATCACAGTGCACATGTTGTCCGCGTTTTGTTGAGGATCGTAAATGAAAGCAGAAGTGGGCTTCATGGAAGAGTTGCAGCCAAACTGAGTTGGGAGATTTGGTCAGGATTAATGGTGTCCTGATTGCTGAGAAATACAGGCAGGTACTTATCCATCATGCAATACCATCAGGGAGGAGTATGATTGGCCCCAAAGTTATTCTGCAGCAGGACAACAACCCCAAACATACACCCAATGTCATTAAGAACTATCTTCAGTGTAAAGAAGAACAAGAAGTCCTGGAAGTGATGGTATTGATTAGATTTAGATTTCTCTTCTGTTCATTCACTGTATTTTGTTAATTGATGAAACTAAACTATTAACAATTCCATTTTTGAAAGCATTCTTAGTTTAAAATTTTGACCTGATCATGGCGCTATATGAAATACCAAGGCATCACCAAAGTGATTACTATCCACCCTGAGGGGAACATGAATGTCTGCACCAACTTGTATGACAATGCAATATTTCACTAAAAACCACAAATATCAACCTCATGGTGGCACTAGAGAAAAAGTCGGGGAATCATCAAAGCCATTAGGATTCATCATGTAGGAAGAATGAATATCTGTCCAACATTTCAAGAAAAATTGTTGAGATATTCAAGTTTGGACCGAAGCAGTGCACCAACCAACAGACCGGCATTGCTAGCGTAGCTAAAAACCACGTCCCATTATCCATGTGATTACATCAGTGTTTGTTTAGCGTAAAACACACCTTCTGATTGCAAATAGTTCTCACAGCTCTTATGTATTAAATGTCTGAGCTTCCTTGAATACATCAAGGAAGTTGGTAAAACAGTCCCTGGTCAAAACATCTGACCAAAAGATAAAGTCGACTTTAGGCTCACTGTGATGTAAGCATCAAGCCTCAGCCAGCTGATCCCCAAACTGTGCTGAAGCCAGCAGTAAGGTAAACACATGAATCAGTCCGATAGCTTAGGATTTGCTTTGGAGAACAGGTGGCAGCAGACGTTAATGGGCTGCAACATGCAAAAACCACCAGCACGGCCCTCTGAGCACCCCCAGTGAACACCTTTATAGATAGTAGCTGTTAGTGTGTAGCTGTATGTATAACAGAAATTGCGGGGAACAGTATAATGTCTCACTCTTGTTAGTTGTCTTCTTGAACATGACTGCATTCTCCCCCGAGGTGAAGAATTTGAAGTAGGTGCAGTTGGATTCTGTGGGTAAAGGAAAAAGATCAGGTCAGACACTCGTACATGTACACACACACACACACACTCCTATGAATGGCTGCTGGTCTTCTGTTATGTGCCTCCTATGCATCCATGCACCATGTCCTTCCAGGCATCATTCCTATTTATATCCAAGTGTCGAGCATTAGCTGGAATACCCAGAGACACACACCGCTACACACACACTGCCCAGCACTGCACATATGGTGCCGCCAGAGAGGGCGAGAGACAGCAAAACACTGAGGGTGGATGTCAGAGGGGAGAAAGAGAGGTAGACAAGGGAGAGGGGGCAGATGGAGAATAGAACTGAAGAGGCGTGGCTGCAGATGAAGAAGAAGAAGAAGAAGAAGCAGTGAGGGGGAGAGGATATGTGGGGTGAGTGAACAATGAAGGGGATGCAGGAAACACGGATAAAGGCTCAGAGGATGAGATAGCGGGAAGAAGGATGAGTGAGTTGGGGGCAGATGGAGGGGTGGTGAGTGAAGGGGAAGAGAGAGGGGGAGTCACAGATGGAGAAGGAGGTGAGGGGAGCAGGAGATGTCAAGAGGGGGAGGAAACACAGAGGGGTTAGTTAATATTGAATTATACACTCTCCCTCAGTCCCTGTCTGTCCCTCATCCTCGTTTCCCCCTCTCTATATTTAGACAAAAACTGTGAAGTAGTCAGATTCCACTTGGCTTCACAAGCACATAGTGATGACTTTCACTGAATATTATGTGGTCCAAGATGACCACATGCTTGCACACACACACACACACACACACACATAATCGCACATTTCTTTCACACGCAAAATGTTTGTGCCTGAGCACATTTGCAAACATTTTTTTTTATGGAAGCAGACACACCATTTATCAGCCTACTGATTTTTTAACACATTATGCTATCACAGTCAACTGGTTGTTGCTCTCGCTGCCCCTGCTGAGACTATAATTACTGAGCTGTCATGCTCCCTCTCCAGCAGGCAGCGAAGATGGATAGCTGGTCTTGAGATGACAGGCGCGGCATCAGCGGGCCGCACTTTGCTCGGGACGGGAGCCAGAGGCATGTAAGCAGGGATGTGAAACAGAGAATCAGAGATGGTAAAAACAGTTGTTTTTCCTCCAAACATGACAGGCCCACGGCCATCTGCGACAGGCGGCGTGGGCCAACAGTGTTAGGACGTGTGAGAAAGATTGTCAGAAGCATACTGGCTGCTCTCACACACCAACAGACCATCTCGGAGGCACAGATATATATCTGCTAGCGAGAAGCAGCCAGAGATGCAAGACATATTGATGGGTTAGATGAATTAGTCCCTGGCAACTGGATTGAAAAACAATGTTGTGACACATCATTCAAGGTGATATATGTAAATAGCGTTTATGTGTATATGTGATCCACGTGTATCTCTGCTGGATGAAGAGATTTTTTTGGTTTCTTGCCTCGACAGATTCCCTGAGATAGGCAGTGATTCCAGGAGCAGCTCCTCCTAAAGCCTGCCTTGCCTAACTCCATCTAACTTCCTCCAATACCTGCCTCTCTCCATCTCTAGACTCGCTTTTCAGACAGAAATAGGTCATTGTGCAGATAATCAACGCACTCCGGAGAACCTAACCATGGTCAAGTTGAATAAAGTGCTTTTAGAAAGGAGCTGTCACAACTCTAAATATGGAGGTTCAGCAATACAATAAACCTGTGGACTGCCCCACATCACCTGTCTGTAGTGTGTAGCTACAACTATGATTAGGTGCTTCTTTATACTGACAATGTTGTGAATCACCAAATCACAAAGATTAGATTGTACAATGCTGTACCTGTATGCTTTTGTTGTTACATTAATATAAGAATTGAAAACAACTTTAATGTCCTGCTCATGCTCGTGTTTCCAAGCATCCTATTTCTTTAATGATTAAATTTGCCCATTATCTGTAGAACGACCTAGATACATATGTATGCAGGCACCTTCACATACACAACTATCCTCTCTCTATCCCTTTGCAAGGTTACAGTGGATATACATATAGCTCTGGCAAAAATTAAGAGACCACTGCAAAATGATCAGTTCTCTGGTTTTACTATTTATATGTATGCGTTTGAGTAAAATGAACTTTGGTAAATTTGGAGTGGTCTCTTGATTTTTTCCAGAGCTGTATATACACAGGGAAAATTATTTTAAATTTATGTCAAAAGTCAAAAATATGTTCTGAAGATTGTGGGTGAGATGACAGTTATTTTTATTAAAATGAAGTGCTGGCATAACTTTCCTCAGTCCCTTATGGGCTCAGGTAAAAGACCTACACATGGAGGCATATTCCCAGAGGGCATACATCATATTAGTTATTCCTGCTCCCTCTGTTTTCACATCAGTGGTGATGGCAAAGAAAAATCGTGGCGATTAAGTGCACACGATGTCAACAACTTGCAACCTCTCGGAAAACATCTTTTGACCCTTTTCTATTAATTCACTTTTCATACTGAGGCACATGCTGTAGCGCGGAGGCAGCCTCGAGGTATACTTGCATGGCCGGGCATTTCGGTTTGCAGAGATGCAGACATGAGCAGACAGTCGGAGAAACAAAACAGACACAATCCCTCCAGAAACCTCACCTGCTCACCTCCTAGACAGCGCGGAGAGCGGACAGATGAACACAAACTCACACAGACACACCCAGCCAGAGGTCTCACCTCCAGGTAGTTCAGCGGGGCCACAGCTTGTCCTCTCTGGGTCTATGTCAGCTACACATAGGGTGCGGATGCAGCCCTTCCACAGGCCATAATGGGCCATCTGGCAGGTCTGGTTGCCGCTGAAATTCTTTGGTTGGGCCAGCTCCACCCAAAACTCTGTCCCCATGCCCAACACCGTCAGGGTCACACCAATGATAGACACAAAGAAGGCCAACTTGATCTTCCCCTCCTGGCTGTCACTCATCTTGTGAGTCCTCCTCTGTCCCCTTCCACCTTTAACTCCACCCAAACCTCCACCTTGTACAGCCCCAGCCACCCCAACGCGACCATCCTCTTCCTGCTGTACAAAGTAGTTGGACCACATACTGATCTCAACTGGCCAGGCCCGAGGAAGAGCTAGGGAAAGAACAGGGCACTTAGGTTAAAGATTAGGGGAGCAAATAATAAATGAAACGATGGAAGGGAGATTTAGTAAGAAGAAAATGGGGAGAGGTTAAGAGAGAAGCAGGTGCAGGTTTGGAATTTTCAAAAAAAATATGTTAAAAAAGAGTGAACTAAGTATCAAGTAAAAATAAGTGGGCTGATTAATGAAATTAGACAGCAGTAGAGTGTGTGAACAGAGCTGCAATGAATTAGGGGGCGGATGAAGTAAGGAGATGATAAAATGGGAGGAGACGGAGGTAAGGACCAGGAGAGCCAGTGTCTGTTTTCCGTCCAGTCCTGTGAAACACAGAGATGAAACAGAAAGATGAAAGAGCAGCCGGCATGTGCCTCACAAGAGCAAAATCCTTTCATCACCCGCATAATATTTAATTTCCAACAGCTTTATCAGCAACTACAGTTATCCCTCCCTAAAAGCCATATGACATGCTCTCAGCCAACAATAGATAAACCATATGGCGTTTCCCTGAAAGGCAGATTTTGCTTCAGATGAAGAAACAATTGAGCTGGATGATCTAGAGGAGTCAGTTGGTGCGCGGTCAAGGTGAGAGATAATGCTACAGTGCCAGACCAGACCACCCATCTTCTTTTTTCCCAGAGGAGTTGACAACATAGCTCTTCCCCGAGCAGGTACACTATCTCTGGCTTAGACACAGATCCCCTTTGATCTGAGGGGATAATGGGGCGCCACAAATACCTCCCATCCTGCATTACATGTGCCAGCAAACACTTGGAATCTGCAGCCATGACTGCCTTTTCTGAGCGTGCAAGAGTGTATGCGTGTGTTTCAGTGTGTGGCATATGTCCAGGCTTATAGAGTTGTTTCTGTTGTTCCAAACTGTGAGCGAGCGGCCTTCGGAGCAGTTTAACCAATGTGAGTGACGGGGCACGACGGTGTCGCTGCTGTGCTCAGGGTGCATGAGAGGTGATAATTCATGCCTGAACCTTCTGACAGAGAGGGTGGGGGTGCAGTAATTAACTCTCCTGTGCTGTACAACAGGTCACATAGGGGGTGCAAGAGGCCTGGCCAGTTAGGACGGCAGCACCAGCAGTTGGTGGATCACTTAATTCAGAGCATTGCGCTGACAGCATCAGAGGTTTTATATAGGCAATGCACCACATGAACCCAGTAAGTCCTTTGTGTACAATATTTAGCGGTATATAAATGTAAAGGGCAGTATGTAATACGTGAATTTAAGAGAGTTTAGCAGTATATTATTAGTAATATTATCAAAATGGCCAATAAGATATTTACACGTAAAGAACCAGAACAAATCTGTGGTTGCAGAGAGTTAAAATCGTTTATAGCTGAAAGGATAAGTTGGTTACTAGGGCTGAAAATGTGCAACTATTTTGTTACGCGATTGTTTGTTTAAGAAATGTATCAATCGAAGACTCCCACCATCCTCTATCTCGAGCTTTTCCAATGTGATGATATTTGTTGATTTTCTCTGTTTTACATTGTGAAAATCTTTGGATTTGTGGACTGTTGCTCTGGCAAAACAAGACATTTTGAAGATGTCACCTTTTACTTTAGCAACTTGTGAACAGCATTCTTTGGGACAACGACTGATCAATTAATTGAGGATATAATCTGCAGATGAATCAATAGTTGCCGCCCTAAAGTCATTTTCACGATATTTGTAACGATAATGTCTGGTATACTCTATATTTTGCAGTACGATACAGAAAATGTGTGCAAAATCACATGTAACATAATCCAACAAACGTTCAAAGCAATCAACTGTGTTTCACTGTAATATGTATCACATGTCACCAAACTCTTCACAGTGAGCAGAGCATGCCAGGCTACTCTACCGGAGGGATGACACAGACAAATGCTCACGTTGTACTAAAAGACTGAGCCGTGTGTACATGTTTTTGAGGTTGATAATAAATCTGGGGCACTGACCTAAGTTCTTTAGCTGCTGAGCAGATGATAAGCTGGTACACATGGATGCATTTTAAGTTGTGGAAATTAGGAACTTTCTCTACCATTTCATCAAAGGCGGCCACGGCCACATGTGTGACGTGTGGGCATAAGAAAGCAACGATGAATGCGCTTGAGTTAAAAGAAGAATAAGTCTGACCTGTTTGGTGTGTGTTGTTCAGCTCAGGAGTAAGAGACGCTTGAAACTTAATAGAGAGGGAGAGAGCGGTGATGGGAGAGTTAGTGAGAGAGAGAGAGAGCGAGAGAGGGAGAGGGAAAGGGGTAGGAGGGAGGTACATAAGGGTTATGGAAAGTGAGTGTAACAAGGGAGGGGCTGCAGCCTGGTTGGTTAACACTGCTGGTGATTAAATGTGTGTGTTGGCACTGCAGATTGCCCCTACGACTGCACCTGCAACTCATGCTTGATCTCGACAGCACCCTGTTCATTCTCCACACATGATTTGAAATCTTAAATCCTTTAGGCGATTCAGGGTGGCAACAGGCCTGGTTAAAAACATGTCTGTGTCTGTGACGGCCTTGCTGTTTGCGCGTGTGTGTGTCTATTTTCGACAGCCACCTGTTAATGACATTAAGTAAGGGTGAAGGAGGTGCCTGTGTTTATGTGAGAGGGGCCAGGATAGCGTTTTACAGCAACACAATATACCGTAAGGAAAGTACAAATCTGACACAGAGACAGAGAGTGAAACACAGAGACGAGAAGAGCAGCAGAGAAGGACACATATGGAGATGGAAAAATGAAGTGCAAGAAAGGCCAGGCCAGGATGGAAAAAGGAGATGAAAGAGGAATAAAAAGGTAAAGCAGCACAAAGGGTCTGAGGTAGATGCAGATGTGGACTACACTGGCTGAAAATGAAGCGGTTTTAGAGAAGAAAATGAGAGTGTGCAGCCCCATTTCATTCCTCACTGAACACGGTCCAGAGAGATTTCAGAGACTCAGCCTGGCCTTACGGAAAGCTTTTCTCGTGGCCCAGCCCTGCCTGGCTCCTCCACAGTTTAGGTTACATACAGTACGTGGCACAGCGAGAGAGAGGCCAACCCCAGCGGCCAGCCAGGCTCAGGGAGGGCAGGGAGAGGGGGAAGGGGAGAGAGAGAGAAAGGGGGGACAGAGAGAGAGAATCGGAGAAAAGGGACGAAACAGGCTGCGACAGGAAAATAAACACCTACAATGTCCAAAAGAGTCCAGCCCTATTCCTTTATAGGAGAGAAAGAAAGACGTTGGGCACATGGCAGCCATGATAAACTGTTTAATCTGGAGGACAGCTATCTGTGGTAAGGCGCATATGTGTGTGTCTATTGTTTAAAATGCTTCTAATTATGCAGCCTATCTGTGCTGCTCATCATACGAGATTGATGGAAAGTGTCCACAGACAGTGTGAGGCCATCAATAACCTACAGTATGCTGATGTGAATAACCTTGTCTCCACATCACTCAAGTGGCCCTGTCAGCAGTGCTAATGTATGCTTGAACACACTGAAGTGCACACACGTATGCAGCCATGCATGCGCTGAACACATCACAGCTGCAATCATTTCTTACTTGGATGTAGCAAAGTAATGTTGACTGAGAAGATTTGCCTGGCAATAGCTTAGATTTTTCTTATTGTCACCAAATTGCACGAAAAGACCAAACCCAACAATTGATCAGACTAACAAGTATCGGCTGGGGAGCCAACGCCTGATTCAGCTGATTCCTCTGTGTCAAGGTTCTCCATTGTTGTCCAAAACCTATTATAAAAAACACCGAGCCACACTGGACAACATGGGCGCTGTTGTTTCATTTTCAATCGATTCCACATTCTTGTGCCATAAATGCCACCTAGCTCACAGCTGAAAATAGTCCCTATCAAATACACTATTTACTCCTGTTTAAGTGATGTTTGCTAAAAACTACAGTGCACTGCTGTTTTGTTAAATGATTTACTCTATACTGTATGTTTCTGCAAGTTTCACCAAGTGACCTCTGTTCTTCTTTACAAGTGCAGCTTGTCTGTGTGTGAGATTCCATTACTTTTGAGACGGCCCCCTTAAACATGTTAATACGTTTCATGGTCAAATCGCCTGCTAATTAACTGCACGGATGATTTGGATTCCTGTGTTGCTCTTGAGGTTGGCAAATCACAGCGCTGATGGCAAGGGCTCTTTAATAGTTGATAAACGGTGCTGCTGGGCCTTTTTCACAGCAGACATTTTGAGTTGTCGAAGCAGGAAAAGCACAGGTGTTACCAAAAACATTAGTGGTGCCAGCATTAATACCAGGACCCTGAAACTGAAGCAGCTAAATGGAATTCAGCCATCACTAATTTTAATATCTACACCTGTGCTTTTTCTACTGTGACATGTCAAGGTGTCTCCTGTGAACAAGGCCTATTCACATTCAACCCGCATTTTTCTAAGGGATGTTTACATTCTTATAACTCCCATACGCTGAATGCAAACTGGCATATGTACACAGAGTACTGCATCCATCTTACTCCAGTGTTGCACTCTGCCACTGCTGCAGTGTTCTATCTTCTGAATGAGGATCAATGGGGAGGCACTGCCCAGAATGACAATGACCATCACCAGAGATTTACATTCACCACTAGAGGGAGATAATGTATTTACAATCCTCACTGCAGCATCAGGCCTGGGGAGGGCCGGCTAATGACATCTAGGTCTCATGCTAGGAAGCCTGGATGTCCTGGTGTATGAGAAGCAGGGTCAGTCTGACATGTTTCCTCTGGTGGATATAGCTTCAGCAGCCTGGGAGAGCTGCTGTTTTATCTGTGCCCTGCGGGAACAACAGGGTAGAGAGTGTTGCATCAGTGGCCCTGCTGCTGGGTTTTGTGCATTGGGGTGCAGTGATGCAGATGGAGATGGGCAGCATAGAGCTGACACAGGACATTATTTCATGTCAGAGATTTGTTGCTTCCCTGCAACTGTTTTACAGGAACTCCCCATTGAATAAGTCCCAGGTGGACACACATAATGGCATTTATTGCTGCTGACCAAGACAGTGTACTCATGTGGGCTGATTTAAATATAAAGGGAAAGACGGGATAAAACAATTTCACTTGATTTTTGTGTGGCAGCAAGCATAGATGCTGCTCCAACTCAAGGAAGGGCAAGATACTATTCCTAAGAAATTCATAATTATATAAATTTGCCTTCTAAGGAGGTAAACATTAGTTTAAATTTCATTTATTTGCACAGGTTAAATCACATACAAATGACATACAAAAAACAGTGAAAATGAATGTGCAGGGAGAGGAAGAAAGCCTAAATAACCTAACTTTTTTAAAATCTGAAATTTAAAAAATACATATGCAAGATATGAGAAATAAGATATGAAAGATACTGTCTCTCTTAAATGTGTTTTGTTTGTCTGAAATATATAACCAAATGAGGAAAGAAGTTCCATAAGTTAGCACGCCTGTATCTTATTAGAAACTGACCTCTGCTCATGAGCTATTTGGGAAGATATTTGAAATAATCTGAAAGATATATTAGTATACTAGAAAAAAAATATATCATTTAAAATGTTGAGTGGGTTGTAGTGCTAAAGAAGGGGAATTTTTGGAGAAAATAAAAATGCATTTAGACTTGTGGAAAATGTACTCCTACACATATACAACTCTCGAAAAAATTAAGAGACCCATGCAAAATTATCAGTTCTCTGGTTTTACTATTTATAGGTATGTGTTTGACTAAAATTGACTTTGGAAATTTTGGGAGTGGTCTTTTAATTTTTCCAGAGACGTATGTAATATGAGAATATGTAATATATAGATGTCATTACAAACGTCTAATGGAGTACTTTGAGACTGTGAAATAGTGCCATCGTTTGGACATTACCATTAACAGCAGGGCTTGATAAATTATGCCATCGACTGAATGAAACTGACCGGACATGGCTCCAGTCTACTCACCATCTCCATAATTAACTGTGAATGTCATCACTCCCTGGAATAAAACTGTGCTGCAGTGGGGCGGGTGGGTGGATGTGGTCGCACATAATGTAGGAAGCACAAAGAAGAAAGACTTCATGTAAATTCAGTTTTTAATCAACATTTCAAAACAAATTGGACAAATGAAAGACTGTTTTTGCCTTTATAAACTAGATGTGGGTTTTAGGTTTTAAATCATTTAGGAAATCACATTGTTTTTCCAGAGAAAAAAAGAAAAGAATTTAAATGACACTGAGAAAGCAGGTTTTCAGAAAGTAACAGCTCATATGTGTTATCGTTGACACAATCTCTCTCGTGTTGATTTAACCAAGGTATCAAATGAAAGCAGTCTCAAGCCTGTACATTGTGAACATGTGGTCCTCAGAGAATCAGGGGTAGAAGATGAGGGAAATGAAAAGTAGTTTTTTTTTGTCAAAATCCCTCAACAGCTAAATAGTAACAATAAAATCATGAAAGCCAAACACTAAAATGTGAAATGATTGTTTAAATTTAGGCATGATAGAAATTCTTATGTCTGCAGGATTTTATGTATTCATTATTCTCTAGAGAGCCCAAATGAGCCATTGCAGTATTAGTTTTAGTTTGAATTCTTTAGTGTGGACAAGACATCACTGACAATGTATCTAGTTCTTTAACAGAGGAGGCTGGAAGTTGACAGAACAGAGAGAAGTTTGAAGTGTGGTTTTGGTTTCACTCTGCAGTACAACATGAGTCGTGTGTGTTAGTCATGTGTTTATTTGGTCTTGTCAAAGAGGTGGGATGTTGCACAAAAAAAAACAACCGGGTACATCCCAAATCTGCTGGGAAACAAGGAAAAATGAAAACTGGTATTCCAAGGCTAAACTACAAGATAGTGACATCTATGAAAATACATACAGAAGAGTGGCAAGCCGAATTACTTTTGCTACCAAATTGACGTAATAACGTTAAGGCTTTTGGTAAGGATGAGTTAAATCCCCTTTTAAATGCCAATCTATCTTTTTGTTTATTTCCTCTTGAATTAAATCAGGACTGAACTGCTTAGACAAAACAATCTCACCTGTTAAAAAGCTATGCACAAAAGATGGATGTGAAAAAAAGTTACAGAAAATTGGAAAAAAGAAAAGAAAATCAAACTAGCATAATTGAAAACTTTCTTTTCTGCTGTTCATGTTATTCTGCGGCCTGAATACAAGGTGATATTACAGCTCAAATCAGTGAAGCTACACACAGTATTGGAACAATTACAGTTAACATTCAGATAGAGTCCAATTAGACAACAGATTCTCTAACAATCTTCCTGAGGGGGGCAGTAGTCAGATGAAAATGAAGGAACATGAAGAAATGATCAAGTCCAAACAGAAAAAAAAAAACATTGAAATCAAAATGAGGACTCTAACCATGGTGGCAAAACTGAAGTGGATCAAACTGAAGTGGTCAAACAAAAATGCCCTCATCTTCCTCTCAATCTCCCCCACATCTGCCTTTCACAAATAAACACTCCTGTTTTCTCCATCACTCTTCTGAATCACAATAGTCCAGTTAGATCCCCTACTGCAACTCCTTCCTAATGTACTTAAAACAGGCGACCTCCATTTAAATACAAACCTTAAATTGTGGTACCCCCCTCCCACCCAAAATGACATCCCTGTCTCACAAAGTATAAAAAGTGTTGACCCCACCCTGGACCTATTATTACACACATTTCTCAAAAATCTTTGACTCCCCCACCCACCCAGCTACACCCTCACCACCCAAACCAAGCCCCCTCTTTTACGGCCTGAATATAAACCCTCCAGCTTTTTTCTCCTTTGCGAAAAATCTATTTTAACTGCTGGACATTCAAATAGATCTCAAAATGGACAAAATTACCGAAGCCATTTGTCAAAGGATTAATACTCTCAGATCTACCTGAAACGTTGTTCTACCAAATCATTCAGGGGGCTGATCTGGAAATGGACAGCACACGTAAGTTACTTCCCTCCCTCCCTCCCTCCCCTCTCCCCACCCCCTCGTCTCTTCCTGCCTCCTCTACCAGAAGTCTCGGCGGTGATAAGCATCTGGATCGCAGTATTTGGTCACCACCACCCTGTTGGCAAACTTCCTTCCTGTCAGCCCCTGCATGGCCTTCTGGGAGTCAAAAACTGACATGAACTCCACAAAGATCTACAGGAGAGTGAAAAATAACCATTACAATGATGACTGAGGGCATACACTGTATGATAACATCACTTTTCATGACATCCAACTCAAGAAAAAATTATGTTTCGGATGACTGAATCAGATATAACGGTTCCTACCTTGCCAGTCCCGGGCACCTCCAGGCCGTCCACAGGTCGAGGGATCTCAATACTCTTAACTTGGCCGTACTTGCTGCACTCGTCCCTGACGTCCTCCACAATCTCCTCATATTCGTCGTCATCCAGCAGCTCCTCTGGGGCCACCATATTCATCAGACACAGCACCTCAGTGGGCAGGCCACCCATCTGGGTCACTGAGCTGTTCAAGCCTGGCACCTGCAGCGTCACTGGAGTCTGGTTTATACTTGTCTAGGAGGACAAACAAAGATTAGATCATGGTTAATGACATATTTTACGTAACTTGACATCTACAATGTCACTTAATGTAGACATTACTGTCCAAAACAGTGGTGAAAGTGTTGTATTAATAATTTTCTTATCCTGAAGTACTTTTCCCACTTTTAAGAAACCTGTTAAAGGTTTTGTACAAGTTTAAAAGCCAGTGGGCGTGGGTTAAAATTCAGTGAATTCCATTGCAGCGCTCTGCAGCATGCTCATGCCATGAACCACACATCACATTGGAACAGTTCCAAAGCAGCCAATGGCTGATGTGGAGGCAAAATTTTTTCTTTGCAAACATAGGTTTTCTGAATAGCAAGTTGTACATGTGTGCACTTGTTCATTAGCAGATACATTGCTGCTTTAGATTTAATCTGCAATGTGTCTTCATCCATTTAGCGACTAACTGAGCATCCAGCCTCCCACCCCCCTGCTGTCATCTGTCCAGCCTTTGGATACTCACCAGAGTGGCGTTCTTGGATCCCACACTGGCTCTCTGCACCAGGAGCTTCTTGTCTCCCAGCTGCATGCCATTCAGCCCAGCAATAGCCTGTAATGATATAGGTTTTTAATTATACTTTCAAAAACCTGTACAATTGTAGATTTGGACAGAGTCTATTTAAAGTTGCCTAACAAAAAGGGAATAATAAATGTCATGAATGCCCTGTAAACATCTTTTTTTCTGTTACATTGGTTACCTGGTCATTAAGGTTGACGTCAACATATTCACAAAAGGCGTATCCTTTAGATAAGCCTGTGGCACTGTCCTTCACCAGGTTGAAGGCCTTCAGGGGGCCAAAAGACGTCAAAAGCTCCTTCACCTGAAACACACAAGACAAGAGTCCCTGAGAGTTCACTCCACACATTCCCATCATGTGAACAACACAGCTTCAAGTTGAGTATTGTCAATGATGTGGACATATCACTGCAAGCCTTAAAATTCTAACATCTTTCTTCTCTTATCATTTCTCCAATGGTGAGAACTTAAAACATCTGTGATATGTAAAGCATGTGTGTACAATTTTATAAAGCAGGGTATGAATCAACAAAGAGGATGCAGTAAATAAGGCAATCTGGGACCCTTTCAAATTACGTTAACAGTGATGAATCGTGGACTCAATATACAGTATAATACGACGTTGTACAGTACCAGTGTTGTACATTAGCTGTGGTCCGGTTTGGAGGCAAAGTGGTTTCATTCAGAAATACTGACCTGGTCATCATTCAGGTAGTTGGGCAAGCCGCCAATGAAGAGCTTGTGAGCCGAGTCAGGCACCACTGTGGACACCACACCTAAAAAAAAAAGACAAAGACAACAGTAACAAAAACATAAAAGCAAGGGGAGCAAGCTCCTGTAGATGAATTGTTGATGACTTATGAATTATGCCACAAGTACTTAGAGTTAAAAACCATTAATTGTCTGTGTACCAGGCACATAGACACTGGGGTTCTCGCTCATGCCAGGTAGGGGCTGGTAATCATGGGGACGACGGATCTTGAGACTTTGGCCTTGAAAGATGATGCCATCAAAGGCCATGGCCTGTGTTGTTTCGTCCACTGAACGGAACTACACAGAAACAAAATTACACTTGATAAAATTCAAAACTGTTCTTCAAACATGGCTTACTAGATACGCCCAGGGAGAACAAATGGCATGTTTATGAGGGGATTATCTCACCTCAAGGAAGGCAAAATTCTTATCCTGGTTGATCTGTACTGCAAGGACAGGGTTTCCAGGGGCCTGAGTAAGACCACCCAAACGCATCTGGGCATTAAAGAAGTCCATCATGGACTCCTACACAAAAGAAGAGATGGGAGTAATTAAGGAACTGTGTTACTTTAATTAACAGTGAAATTATTAACGACAAGGAGAAAATAGTGATCACTCAAAAGCCAAATGCTCTCCTGGTCTTCACCTCTGTGATACCAAAGGGGATGTTGCCCACGTAGAGGCGGCGGGCCTGCCTGGTCATCTGGCTGCCCACTACAGGTACAGGGGTGGGAGTAACAGCCAGGCCATCTGGAGTCATGGTCGGCAGGAGGGCTGTAGCTGGGATCTGGCCTGCAGCTGGAGAGCAAGGCCAAAGACAGGAAACATTCAACAATCGAATTATACTTCATTTTGACTCTAACCATACCGTAGTTTGATTTGCTGCAGTAAGGTAACGTTGCACCAACTATTGTAGTACAACAAAACTAATTTTTAACTCTGAAACTAGGAAGCCTTTGAAAAACAAATCAAATAAGAAAAGTGAGGTGGTTACCTTGCATGGCTTTGTACTGCATGGGAGTGATGTGTTCGAAGCCCGGTGGTGGGACATCCCAGTACTTCTTCACCTTCTTCTTCTTCTCACGGTGTGGAGAGCGGCTGTTGGAAGAATGCATAACAGGTGAACTAAAAGTACAACAATCAACATGCAAAAGATGTGTCTCATTAGCTCAGCAGTACAACTACTTGATCCGATGATGAGTCATGTCTTCAAACATACACTACAAAATCTAGCAACTTTTGGGAGGATTGCATCAATCAAAACTTTGTAAACTTGTACACATGATGGTAAAAGGAATACAAAAGAGGGACAGAAAACCCCATCCAGGCAGACATTTACACAATGAGGTAATAGTGCATAGAATCAGAGTCAGGTCATTAAATTGCAGTTGCTGCAATAATGCACAAACTGGCTTTGTGTTAGTTTTCTGTATTACCTTCCAGCATTGTCCTGGGGGTAGCTGGTTGGTGAGCTGAAATGACATTGGAAGGGTTTCACATTTCTCTCAAATCAACCATGACATTCACCAACATTTCCACTTCACAAAATTAGAACCTAAATCTCACCAAACACTAAAAGCTATCAGGCGCCTTGGCAATCTGTGCATTTCTAAAAGCGCAAAACCCTTTCAAGTTCAGATGACAAACCAGTATTCAGTGACCCTCACAGCTAACATGCAATGCCATTTGTGAACAACTAATGATTCAATGAAAGCAGAAAGGATATCCTCAAAAACACACAGCAGCTGCAAAGGGGAGGGGGAGAATTTTACAATCTCTGACCGAGTGCTCCCACTGAGTGACCACCAGTAACTTGTTTTGAATTAGCACTGAGAGACAAAGAGCAACAGTCAGGCCAGAGGTCACATTCATAGCCAACAGTAAGTAGAGAGTTGATAAACTTTACAAAGTCCATGTTAGAAATGTTGTATTCAAGCAGTCACTAAGAAATGTTGCTCAAACTGTTAAAAATCAGCCTAATACAAACATAATCCATAGATTTGACTGTCAATATCAGATTTACATACAAGCATATTTTTCAAAAGAGAACATCCTCAACACTTCTAATCATGTCCAAAGAGACATACAGGTCTTAAGGGCCCAAAAGTGTGCATGTCTCCCTGGCAGACAGGCTCGTCACCTTTGTAGGCGGCAATCAACAGTGCTCTAGGAAGGACCTGTATGAAAATGTTTCCACATACACAGGCCTAAAGACATTCTATCAAACATCGCAGCTTAGGCTCATCATGAGACCCTCACACACATACTGCATGGGTCAAAGCCATCTGATGTTATGCAACACCGGAGTGAATATGCAAGAGTCTAAGATGATAAAGGAATTGTTCCGCAGGACTTCTATTAATATCAGTGTGTTTTTTTATTCTAAGCTAAATTCCATGTACAAACATTTATGGCTTAGTTTTGATGTCCTGTGTTAAATTATGAAGAATATAAAAGAGGTTGCAGCAGCTGATGCTTTGTGAATTTAAATGTTTGTCCTGTGAGGCAAAATGACAACAATGTCATTGGAAGAGAACACAAAAATATAAAAAATAGGCTATGTGATAGTCAGTTTGTTACTGAAATAATGTTATTATTCATAAGAATAATGTTTCATGAGATAAAGTGCAGTAATTTTTCCATTGGCTTAATTCATGGAGCCCAACTATCGCATCTAAAGTGTTCAAATTAATTTCTGTGTTCTATAGCTACACTTTACAGCCACATCTTAATGTAAACACCTGCCAAGCTTCGTGAATTTGCACTATTTGCCCAGAATGCCATTTGCCAATGTTACCGAGCCACTGTCAACCCAAGCCCCAACATTTTTAATGGAGGACCACAGCAGGCTTGAGTGGATGGGCTTATTTAAAAGTCAATGCCAATGTATTTTCAACATCATTTCTGTGTGCATTTGCTTGAGTTTGGAATTTACAGCCACCTACAATACAACAAGACATTCTAGTGTGGCAAAACACATGTATGTGTGTAAACTCAAGAGTGATGCCAAACTCGAAAAAAGTGTGTGCATGCTCGTGTACATCTGTAGGACCCACAATTGCTCCGAGGCATATGCTAAACTAAATGTGAAACAGCCTTGGAACAAAAACAAATATGTTTTTTTAAGTAATACAGTCAAACCCATTTGTAGCGAAGGTATTTGCTTGAATGAAACACTTCATTTTTACTCAGTGCTGATTACATGAAGTGCAAGGCCAATAGAGACGGATATATAAAGATGTCACGCATTCATTTTCACAGCTTATATGGTCCAGGTCACTGTCAAATTAGCGTGGGGCAAAGACATATACATTAAGGAATCTCACATATGCCCCTAAAAAAAAACATAATCATGGGCAAAAATTGCCCTTAAGATTTCTACAAAAGAAAAGATATTTATCAGTTTGGGCTTGTATCCTAATCCTACATTAAACTATAATTTCTGTCTCTAACACAGTCGCACAAACTGCGCTGTTGTTCACATGACTGTTGCAATAGCTGATTGGCAGACGCCAGGCAATCCGGCACAGACAGTGAGGTTAGCTGAGACAACAGACCGGTACCTCATTAAGAAAAGTGCCAACTGTTACCAATGAAAGCAATCCAAGGTCGACACCAACGTCACCCCTAGCAAATAACGCTGGGTTCAGACAGGAGGTGCCCATGTTAACCACCTGGGGCGTTTGGACAGGACGCATTGCACTGCGGAGCTCCACAGCCAGCTTACGCGCTACAGAGTATCAGCGTCTGTTCTATTTTGTCCGCTGACTGTGACCAAATCTGGCATGAAAACACACTGATAATCTATTATAAATGATATTAATATTAATTAAAAATTACATAAATGATCTGAAATTATAAAATACGCATCCTGCTTGCAAACCATTTTGATTTTCCTGTTGCCCCCTCACTGCTCTCCTGGAGTCCCCCACCATTAAGTTTCAAAATCTTCCCCATCCACTATATTCATATATATAGTTTCACTGCTGTTTTTGATTTTTTTTTATACTTACGCCACATGATTGCACACAACTCTTTGGAATAGCATGCTTTTTATTTACTCGTGCATCAGGTGGTGATTAATGTAATATATATGCATTTTAATTTTGGCTCATTTTGTAACTATGCAGTAAATACAATTTTTTTGCCACAAGAATTTTGGAAATGCCAGTTTTTTTTACACACTGGGGGCAAAAGTTGCCCCACAAATTTTTTTTTTTTACATTTCCTACACTGGTCCAGGTGTAGATGTATAAAGGTACTAACCTGCGCCTGTGTCTGCGCTCCTTACTGTCCCCACGGCGGTCTCTGCTGCGTCTATCCCTGTCTCTGCTCCTCCTTTTCCTCTCTCTGCTACGGCTGCGGGAGGAGGACCGGCGGTGGTGGCGGTTCTCTTTGTCCCTTTCAGCTGCAGAAATAGAGTGCTTATTAACTTACAGAAGAGTATATAAATGTAATACACAGCTAGCCAGGCCAGTGGAACAATGAAAGCATAGCAATCCATAGATCCCTAAAATTGTTAAATAAAAATCCTCACAACTTACATCTCAAAGACTGTGGTAAAATAACCAACTTTAGATTATTAAATTAGACAAGCAATAAGCAACACCACTGAATATGAATCTGTGCAACACACTTCAGTTCATTTATAGTAAGTATATGGTGGCAATTTGATAACAAGACCAGTTTTTAATGGTAGTGGTATGGTGAATATTTACCAATCAATGTAATGAAAAAAAATATATATACTGTTTAAAATACAAAAGTAGACAAAAAAAACATGCATGTAGTTTGAACTTTTGGTTCAACGTGCTACAATGAGTAATTTGGCCGATCGCGGTCTTCTGTCTAGCTGTAGTGCAATGAGTGTAAATGTAAATCCAGGTTAAAGAGAGCTTAATGTGGGATAATGGTAGTAGCTATGGTGTTACAGGCGGGGTATCGCAAAGTTGGAGGCAATAATTGCTAAATTACGCTGGAAATGTTCACTAGACGCAAAGTATGAATGTTAGCTGCCCCTCATTTAGTCAGCTGGTACAGGCAGGACGAATATCATGATATAGACTGGCCCTGCCTTACAGATACAATGCTAGTTAGCTTTAACGTTATAGTTAAACTAGCTACTGACGTTATGATACTACAAGTATAACATTATTTGACATTAGCCATAATCAACACTACAGAATTATCTGACGACGACCAATATCTTACAATTACATCGCATATCAAATGGTTCAAGACTGTGGGCTAACATTTTTACTTCCAGTAAATAGACACATCCATGGTTGGCTAAAATGGTGGCGGTAGTTACAATCAAAAGTACCACTAACATTTTCAATTGATGGTCTACAACCGTTTCATTTACCTTGTTTGTTCTCCGAGAGCTGTCTTTCGAATTCGTCGAAGTCCGACATCTCTGTGCGATGAAGGCTACTACGCTTTCAGAGACTGCGTTGTTCGGTTGGCGGTGGCTAGCTTAAGCTAGCAACAAAGTGAGCAACACTTAAAAAAAAAAAAAACAAGCGCCTCGCTGATGTAGCTCAATTAGGTTTGCTTCAACTAGCAGTCTACTTAACTACCAAACAATGTTAATTAGCACACACATTGGTGGTGTGGTATTTATTTACAACGTAACAGACAAAATCATTGAGAAAGAAAACGTGTTCGCTTGGGTTAGCCTTAGCTAACTAGATTGTAGCAAAGTCCAGAAGAATGGGCCTGCTGCTCCTCCAGACACTGGTGTGGAAGCTCGCTGCTAGCTAGCTAGCTAGCGAGTACGAAATCCGAATGAATGAGACTCTTTTCAAAGCCAAATTCAAATCCCACGGGGCAAATGGCCCACAAGGCGCAGTTGTTTTACTTTATAAGTCAAATATTTTAAGCCAAGTGAAAACAATAAAGATTTCGGTATGCCCGCTTTTTTGCTCCGTCTCCCAGGTACCCCGTGACACCGGAAGTTGATGAATGACCGGTTTCCGGTGAGTGAAAAAGACGCCACAGAAGATACGATAGGATAAAATCTCTTTTTTATGTTTTTTTCTTATATTTTATCCTTATTCTTTTCCCAACTAAGTTAAGTCTCATCATCTGTGTGCTAAATGTGTGTTGTTAAAGTGGGAACAACGTTTTATTTAGCAAGATACCAGTTTCAAGTGTTGGCAAGTCATGACAAGACGTTTCAAACCATTAACTTTAGATTTGGAATCGTTTTTATGAGAATAAAAGGGGGAAACGTTTTTCATTACTATTCGTAAGATTTATTCAAATTCAAATTTTTAACACCAACTGGGTTTATCAAATTAAAAAATATTCACAAACTCTTTATGTCACAAAGATCATTTTCAGTATTTTCCTCCATGGACTGAGTTCTGATTACATTGTTTTAACTGGAGAAACTGGAAATTATGAAATAAAGTGCTCAAAGTAAAGCCACATTTTCCTTTAGCTAAAAGAAAATATTTAGTGCATAATGTACTCGCCCAGTTTGTGATGCTGAGAAAAGAAATACTTTTTGCACGGAATATTATGTATGCACACTTCCCCATAGACAGGCTACAACGTATTACAAAAATCAGTAACACTGTACTTTAAATTATAAGCATTTTTTCAGTGAGTGGTGACTTTACAGATGAATAAATCTAAATTTTGTAAGAATTCAAATGCCTTAATGACATTTGAGTCTTACTATACATTTGGTGAATGATACGCCTTGTTTCAGTGAGATAAACGTTTCAGTCAATACACAAACAGGACATAAAAATGAGAACAGATTATTGTTTTTTTCAAACACTACCCTGGTATGATTATTCAAGGTTGACCTGCACTTTATACTGCTGACTTTTAGTCATACAAACAATCAGACACAATCAGACAACTGGAAATGCCATAACTTCCAATGATTGGTACCTATTTCTGTTTTAGGAAAATGGTTATTGAGATGTGAAAATTTAAGAGTCACTGTATTCCACTGTAACCTAATCTGTTTTAATAGAAGATATCTTATCATTTCACTGTACCAGTACAAACACCACACATTGTCATACAACATTATCAAACATGTCTGCTGCTTTGAAAATTACATATTTTGACAAGACTGCTATAAACTACAGACCATCAAAGAGCTCTTATCACATGCATTTGTACTGGAGCATTGGGAAGCAATAACAGATCCTGTGTGCACAAGCTAGGTGCTTTTGCTGATGCTGTAACTCACACTGTCAAATTGTTTGTGTGATTAATGCCCACAATTTTCCACAGAGCCAAAAGTTACACAATGTTATAAATAGCTAATATAGTAAATGCTCCGTACCGCATTTTACAAAAGGTATTATTGTCACCAAAGAATTACAAGAACCTCAATTCCAGAAGCATAAGAAGTGACATTTACTGTATTTTAGTGCAGATCATTTACAAAAAAAGGTTGCTACAACCCTTAGTGGAACAACAGTGTGATGCAGCAGTATTGTTCTTAAAACTGGTCCCAAGACCAACAGGCGGTATTATTATGAGTCAAGCACGTACAATATCACCAACATATTAGTGTCTGTCTTTGATTTCTAACTTAAAACAAGTGGCACCACATAATGTTGGACTATTCCTTACTACAGTCAGTTCACGATCACATCCGTTTCCATCTCTTTCAGAGTTCTCCCCTCCTTTAAACCCGGAGAAATGGAAAGGAAAAGAAAACGCAAAACGACTCCCAAGATTCTAATACAGTCGGTGTTCGGGTAGTCAAAGTGACCTTTGACCCTATTGCACGTGTCACAGGAGGAAATCACAAAAATTGCATTAAGGCAAGTGAAACTGATTGATATAATGACAATACCAAAAATATACAACAAAGACACACAGAGCAATATCAACAAAAGGAAATGGTTACTTCTTGAAATTATGGCATAATTCTACAAAATCAATGGAGTGCAGCATATTTTTAGCATACACAGACATTGTGATTGAAAACTACCATATTTTTAGTATTGCAGAATTGCACGCAAATAAAGTAATAAAAGTTGCTATGTTTATAAGTCATTTCGGCTGTCAGGAACTGAAATGATCTTGACAATCAATTAATGAACTACTCCAGATCCAGATGTTCAGGGAAGAAAAGGTGTGTGTGCCTCTGCAAACCGCAGGGCTGAAACATGAATGACCTAAGTTGGTTACACTAATTTAAGTACTGTAGTATAGTAATCCCCTCTATAACAGTAAAGACACACTCTTGTTCATAAATTCTGAATCACACAGACATGCCACAGACATCTTTCAGCAATGACAACCGTGTTTTCTCCCTTTCCAGGTGCAGCAGGCACTCCCACGTCCTCAATATTACTGGAACTATGGTGAGGGTTTCTTGAAGATTCCTGTACAACATATTTATAAAAAGTGAGACGTGAAAAGTTTATTTGCCTGAAAAGCAAAGGATGTCAGCCGCAGTTTACATGGCCATATCAAGGATTTTGATAATTCCTCATGTCTCTGGACATCTCTGTGCCTCAGAGGTGAGCTGGCCTGCTGCAGCAGAACCCAACTGCCTCCTCTCCTCACCGAACCGCCAACTCCACTGTTTTCCAGAGACACTTTCCACTGCTTCTGTCTTTCTCCCCTCAGTGTCTGAACCTGTAGGAGATGGGCAGGAGCAGGTTATTCTTCTTCAGGGCCTGCACCCTGCTGAGTGTCTCCTCATCCAGGGCAGTGTAGCAGCGCCGGGCATAATCCAGCAGCTTCTCCTTGGATGGGTCAAACTCGCCCACCTCTGCCACCTTCTCTGGGGCCACTAGTAGCAGCTCAGCAATGGGTGTGGTGGAAGCGACCGTGTTGCGGTCCACGCCGTGGATTTGGAAGGCTTTTGACATATTCTTCAGACGCTGGTATGTAAGCAGGATCTTCTTGTAGCGAAACAGCACTCCAGCAGCATCTTTCACTGAGGAACACGAATGTACAAGAGAGTTAGCTACAGCAGTCTCATGACAATGCATGGATAAGTAATGAGACTGAAATGTTGAGCATTGCAGGGTCTTTCTCCTTCCTTTACCTCGCTGCCGCTCTCTAGGGGGTCGGAAGACCCGCCTTCTCTTTAATTGGTGTCTGTTGCCGTTAATGGTATCTGACATAACATCTTCCCCTGATATCATTTCCTCCTCGTCAAGGTAGCCGTCCTGCTCCAAGTACTCATCAGATTCTCCCAAGAGCGAAAGTGAATCTGATGAGAACATAAAACATTTCCTCAGAAAAACCCAGTAGATTAAAACCATAGGCAACATTTTTTTGTCCCAAAAAAATTTCCGGCCCATGCTTTAGATCAAGTAAGGCGATGGAGAACTTTACCATTTGTATTACCTGGACCTACGTTGCTATGTCCGCTCATGTCATTCATAGATGACCTTGTAGCACTGTTGCTGTTGCAGCTGCTGCTGCTGGCTGTGGTACTGGGAGTACTGTGGCTATGGCCCTGCAAGAGGGCCTGGGACTGTGTAGAGTTGAACAAAGCATTAATAGAGGCAAGCTGATTAGTTAGTGGACCGGAGACATGGTTTTTGGAAGGGACCATGGTTGGAGGACCAGGCCGTCGTTGGATAAATGGACGTGAGGAGAAATGCTGGGAGTCCGTCTTCTGTTGCTCTATGAAGAGAAGAAAGACATATGATGAAATACATATATGTAATACAGTAAAGCATGAACAGTAGTGATGTGTCGATCATGACCGTATCGTCCATTGAACTACTCTTTTGTTATGAACTAGTAGGAACTAGTCCTCTCAGAGAGTAAGTCATTCATTTGACCGTGCATGCACAACAAAAATGTATGAGTTTTGTCAGGCTCAGGATTGGTCAGAAATGAGTAGTAAGAATGACTCAAGAAAAGAGTAGTTCCTTTTACTGAACGAGAACTGAAGAACTAAGTCACTAAAATGAACCGGTTATGCCATCACTAATGAACAGGCTATACTTATATCTAAACATGATTGTTGTTTCTTATTTAGCGGTTAAGTGCGTAAACCTTTGCTTTTACCAGCGGGACGATCTTCCTCTCTTCTTGCCCTCCAGTTGAATCGTCTAGATTCATAACCTACAGAGACACAAATAAGAAGATTATTAGATTATAGATTAGTTTTGCAACATTCTGTTTCTAATCAATTTATACTCAAATTCTTGACAGATATCATCTCACACCGGTCCCCCGTCCTCACCGTTACTGTACTGGCTTTGACTCTGCTCCTGTCCCTGGCTCTTTGTGGAAAAAATGAAGCGGTCCAGCTGGCAACGGAGGAAGTCCCTCTCCTCTTCCAAGTCCTCAATTCTTTTCTGCAGCCAAGAGTTTTTCTCCAGAGAGATCTGTAGCTGGGTCCGCAGGTTGGTGATCACCATGTATGAGTTGTTGACTGGAGACGGGCCAGCGGACGGGGGTGACTCTGAGGAGGACAGACAGGGTAGTTTGGGAAATCATGAAACTCTGTGTGAAGAATGAAATGAGATAAAAGTGAATTTTACAGCACTGGTTCTGACGTTCACCCTCAAAATTCTGATCACTCTGGTTGAAAAATCCTTGCTGCTCAAAGTTGTTCTCTTCATAGGGGATGGCAATTTCATAGGCGTCCTCATTTTTTGGAGCTGAACAGGATGCACAGTATTAATTATAAGGCCTGATCTAAAGGCAGGAAATCATATTTGCTTGCAGCATGTAAAACCTTACTCTGCAGGTGGAGCGAGCCTGCGTGGCTCTTGGACGTGGACGCAGCATCAGTCCTGTTTCCGTCCTCCATCTCACACACCAGACAACGTGGGAAAACCTTTGATTAGTTTAAGGCTTTAAAGAAATGTCGCCGGGGCATTTTGCACCATTTCGCGGCACAACTGACTTCGTTACACACGTGTTTGGTGCTTAGAATCACATTTGATCTAAAGAGGCTACAGCTCACCGGCAGGCTCCCATGATATAGTGCGTCGTACTTTATGCGAGCTACCCAGCAAACCAAAGCGAATGTTGCTATGCACCTCTCTGGCCATGCACATAAAAGCCCGAAACACTAAATGTGTTACTCAAATACAGGTTTTCAGCGGCCTGGCAAAGTGTGGCCCCGCACTACGTTAGCCTTGTATAACGTTAGCAAGAATTTAGCTGCGAATATAAAATTACAATTCCATCCTTCCTTGTGCGCCTCAGTGTTCATTTCCGTCATTCAGACACCACCAGAATCTCCGTGCCACCAGTATACTGTGCAGAAATGGGTACATACCACGTTACGTTTGTAATAACTTAATCGTGCACATGTAATAAGACGTTATTACTCCGTCATAGCTCCATTCACGGGGTCGCCTGCTAGCTAACAAGCTAACAATAACAATTATCGCTTTTATTTTTTCAACAGTCTCCTGCGTCATTTCCGGATTAATCGACATTAACGATCGTTTTTAGTAAACGGTACTAAAAATAAATGGATTACTGTAAAGGATTTGTTTGTAAAGTTTATTTTAGCTTATGCCAGTATTTGAAGCGATTAGCCTATATATTATATATATATCATATAATAACAATTTAGTATGAAGTAAGTAGGCCTATTTAGGAGCAATTCGCTGATGCACTTGATGAATACATGTTAGATGAGATGTGCACCAACAGGACAGGTACAGCAGGTGACGAGGTGTCAGGTTTCAGTGTTGGCAGGCGGCTCCATAATACACTCGGATATCTCGAAAGTGTCGAAACGCACGATGTTGGTTGTAAGAACGTTTGACTTGTAAATACTCAGCAAACTGGCAACGTAGCGGTAAGTGTTTGGGATTTGGTTCTTCCTAAAACCGTATTCGCAGTAATTTGCTGTTGTGTATATTTTGATCTGTAAATGACAGAAGTCTCTTGGATCGTACCTGACAGGTGTGGTCCCTGCTTTGTCTGTAAACTGCAGGGCCAGTCAGAAACCGCACGTCATTATTGTAAATAGTACAATGTGCTTTTCAAGTTGCTATGTTGTTTTAATTTGTGTTTTATGTGTAGAGGCATGTTAAGTGTCATAAATAAGTTTAGATGCCTTTTTATTATGGAGTCATAAGATCAGGTTACATTTCCACATAACACCCCCCCCCCTCTCTTTTTCAGTGCAGCCATGGCACCCAAGTATGAAGGCTTGTCCCACTGTAAGGTGGCCCTGGTGTTTGCTGTGCTGATGGACCTGTTGGGTGTCATATCCCTGCTGCTGGGGGTTTTTGCTTCACTGGAGATCCAAGGCCGAGACTTTGGGGATCTGCTGGTGTACACAGGAGCCCTGCTGGTGCTACTGTCACTGGCAGGCTGGGTCATGTGGTACAGTGGCAATATTGAGGGTCTGGCCTCCAAAAAGGAGAGAGGGGGACTTGTGGGTGGCGCTGTGGACCGCCTTGCCCGCTCACTGAGCCGCAGGATACTGATCCCCAGGACTCACAGCAGCCCAACATAAGAGGTGGAGCCCAAAGATACCCAGGACTGATGGATTTAAGACGGTTGTTACATGCAGGGCTGTCCTTATATCCAGGTGGCAGCCAAATGCCTGAGGCAAAGGAGTGTCATAGCTGGTTGCCATGCTCTTCACAAACACAAAGCACCTCTTTCACATTACGAAAGCTAAGAATTTGTATCCTCTCTGTTTTAGAAGTTGTATGTGGACTACAATCAGGATTATGTACAGACTCCCAATATATGAAAATTAAAAAGATACATCTGTGTTATTTTCTTGATTTCCTCTGGAGTTACTCATTTATCTGTTGATTCAACTGTTACAGAAATACCCCCCAGGATGAAAATGACTGCATTAACCACCGAATACATTTTTAATGACAATAATTCTGTTTGCACAAGGTTGAGTCTGAACAAATACATTTTAATTATCTTTACAAGCAGGATAAGGAGCTGCTATGACATCAACACGTGTGCACAAACTTGTAATTGCACATAGGACACAACAGGAATTGCACTCCCTTATTTTACAAACGATATTGAAATCAAATGAAAATGAAAAACAAACAAAGACATCCATCCAGTTTTCGTACTTACACCACATGCAATGTGGAGGGGTTGAAGTTGAAAAGAAACAAACAAAAGAAGATATCCCCAATCTCAGTGCAGCATAAGGAGATAAGACATGTCTTGATTGTCTTTACTCAGAGATCATTTCCAGTTCACAACAAAGTATGTACGCAGCAGCCAGATTACTAAATTAAACTTTATGACAACAAGATGTATGACAGAAGTACCTGGTGGCCCCACAGTGGAATGAAAATGTGAATGACAACTCAGCATCTTCTTCAACATCAAATAACATCAACAGGGGTCTGGTAGACACATTGTTAGTGCAAAGGTAAAAATGAGCTATTAATAATCCAGCAGCTGAAGTACTGACTGAATCAGATAAAAAAGGCACACAGTAATTATTTAGAGGAGACTTTTATTGCTGCCACATTGAGACGCTGGTTAATTTAGTTCCATGAAAGCATAATTTCCAATGTTTCCTCTAGGTCTGTTGGTGTGCAGTAAATGTCTGCTCCCTCTTTGTCTCTTTCTAAAAGTGCCAGAACAAGGAGATGAGCAATGTCAGAGGGCGGGGCTGGGCACAGAGGGGGTGGGATTCTGCCAGATGATCATGTGGCTGCGTTCAGACCGCTGAGGTGTCGATTGGGGCAACTCAACCGACCCATCACTTGCATCGTCTCCTGCAAAAGTGGATGGCTCAGTTAGGAATTTAATCATCTAAGCAATGACTAAACTGTAAATGAATGTAACGCTGATCCAACACATTTGACAGTTTTAAACAATCTCGCAATACAATGGTATTTTCCTTCAACTCACCAATTCGGAAGTTGATGTAGCCCTCTCCTCCACTGAGGATGAGCTGAGAGGTAGTGACGGTGCTGCTGCCAGGAGAGGTGATCAAACAACCTGTGGGGCAAAGATGATTACATGGTCACTAAACAACAAATACAGCAAGCAAGTGCACTCTGAAGGATTGCCCTGAATGAACAAGTTATTGAAAATGTTTAGCATGTTAGGTTAAAGACAGATTCAGAAATCAGATTCTTACCAGGTGCAGCTATAATGAATCTTACAGCTTGTCTATGTCCATGGTAACACAGCTGGGCTGATGCAATGGAGCAATATGGGATGGAAACAGCCTCTGATGCTGTAGTCATTAATATATATCGGTAGTTAATACTAGACAGAGTACATTTCTGACCATATACAATTCAAGCATATTCTCAGTCTAATAAAAACTCACTTATGGACAATGGGATGGAGAAAATGGCTCCACCTCCTGTGCCCACCCACAGGCGGCCAGAGATGACAGCGAGAGACGAGATCTGCAGAGGCGAGAGTGTCAGGAAGGCTTGGCCTGCAGAGCGAGACAGAAACATGTTAGCTGAGCTGCAGGAAAGAGTTTAAACTCAAAGTTGGCCGACACAAAACAAACTAAAAAAAATATCTAAATACATTTTTTTAAATTCAGATATGGCATAGACACGGTAAACAATAAATTATTTGTGGTCCACTGACTGATGTTTTAACAATAAGTGCACTTTTTAAAAAAAAAGGTTTTTGTCAGTTTGATGATGAATTGCTGCCAAACTACCACAGTGTGCACATACTGTTGAAACCACAAAGGCTCCTGTTTAACATGAAAAAAGAACATTCTCAAACATCACGTTTAAATTTCTTTCCTCGATGAGAAAATTGAGAATGGGGAAACAAAAACGTAGTATTAACAAAAAGATTTCTGAGTTCAATGAAAATGTCCAGCCATCACAAATGTCGGTGTGGACAGTACCGCTAACAGCTTAAACTGTGCTTGCTAACATTATACGAAACTACTACACTATGCTGAAACATACTGTAAATTCCAGAGCTAATAGATAGGCACACTGTATATGTGAAACTGTGAATTTGTAAATGTTACATTTAAAATAGATTTGCAATGAAAAGAAAATATACAGTTTTATCACCTAATGTTTTAGTGACCAAAGTAGTAAAATCGACTTCCTGGAGCGGCCGTCCTGTGGACCAGTCGAATAGTCTGAGGATTAGGTCGAGTCGGCAGGATGTCCAAACGCCACTTCCACCCGCACACAGGAAACGAACCTGCTGCTCGCTGCGTTCAGACACTGAGAATGTTTGCTGTAAGGCCAGATAAGGAATAATGATGGTGAGTTCAGAGGTGGTGTGAACATGAGACACAAACATTGTAGGTACCTCTTCGGTTTCTCACCTCAACCTTCTTGCTGTCAGTGTCAACCACATGGACTCTGTTCCAATATCCCACCCACAAGCGGCTACCTTTTGCAAGGCAGCAACGAATGGGCTGCAAAGGGTTTGATCCAAGAGGCATCACCGAGTGGGACTGTAGATTCCAGCCACCTGTCAATCACAGCACTCGTTACTATTAAGTTGCATGAAGCAAGCAAAATTACAACTACAGTAACGGACATAATCAAATATTACTATAAGAGGAGCCATTACCTGAACTGTGTGAGAAAAATGCCAAAGTACCATCAGCTAAACCAGCTATGACTTGACTCTGGGAATACCTGTCAAATTGAGTCAACAAAATGTAGCTTATTTTGAAAGATTTCTCAATGAAGACAACTCAATGTCACATTAAGACAGACAATAATTAAATGCTAATACATACATACTAATATAAATATGCTTCAGATAGGACTCACGTGAGTGAATGAATGCCCTCTGAGAGGGAAAGAGTCTGCAGACAGTGCCTCCTGCCAGCAGAGGCCGAGTGTACCAGTAAACTGTGAGAGAGACAGTGGGAGAAAGAAGAGGGGGGAAGAGAGCAAGAGCAAGTCAGAGACCTTTGCCAACAAGTATGTTTCTCAGAGAGAGTGTTATTTACTTAAGTGAGCTGCTTATTCAGCAGACATTACCTTCCTTCCTGAGTTCCAATCCACACAGTTCCTGCAGTGTCACCTGACATAACAAGACCAGAAAGATTGTGTCAAAAGGGAAGGCTAAGTAAGCAGTGTTCATTTCCAAATGTTTCCAGTTAATTATCAGTATGGAATGAGGGGATAATACAAGTACAGAATACATTAGATAAGGTGTCTGTAGGCAGCTGCTTCAGCCCATTGTACTGGCACTGACCTATGGGAGGCACAGCACAGATGCAGAGAGCAGGAGCTGTTGGAGGGAGGCTGAACTGATCCAGTACTGTGTTGGACCGTGCCGGATCAATCACTGTAATATCACTGCAGGAGGCAGGGCCAGAAACTACCCACACAGAACACTGGCAGAGAGGGATTGATATGGAGTTTGGAAAGATGAGTGGCACATACCTGAGAGGTGTTAGCTTTGGTTGGGTGGCACTGTACATGGTGATTAGAGTATGACTACAGTTGCTATTTAACCAGGATAATGACAGACTTACTGTGGCCTCTCCTGAGATCTCAGGTGTGACTGCGACTGCACAGTTCAGCTGAAGAGAAAAACAAGTTTGGAACAACGTTCAAATGTTGATGTAAAGGCTGCTAGGTTCCTGTGTTTCACAGTGAAAAGATCTACCTTAGCTGTGGAGTCTCTCTGATCCAACAGTCTGAGCTGCATTAGAACAGGAACATCTTTAGGCTCTGGGACAGAGTCGTGGGATTCCTACAATAATGACAGTTAATCACCAGGATATTGTTAGGCTCTGTCCATCCAATGTAATGATATGGATGAAAGGCAATGTTGGTTCAGTAGTTTAGTTCATATATATGCTGTATGGTAACAAAAATGCACAAAAAACAGCCAGGGGAGCTTTAGGCCCATTTTTTCATAATGTACTCCTCTACATTCCCTCTTAAGAGTTCTGCATTTCTGTGTACATGTGTGTGTGCGTATCTGATACCTGTGTGTTTGCCAGTGGTGTGCTCCAGCCGTGCATCTGTCGCTTTCCAAGCGATCCCCAAATTTGGGTGCGAATGTCTCTGTAGAGTTCTCTCCTCCTGATACGAGGGGAGAGGGCAGCAAGAGAAGCAGATCTAGAGAGAATGCTTCTGCTGTGAATCAGCTTGACAGAGTCTTTTATGATTATTCAACTTTGTTGCAAAGGCTGATGTAAATAGTAGCGAAAAAGCAAGAGTGACGTGGCCAGAAACACTTACTCAGCATGAGTTTGACTGACAGCAGGCAGTTGTGGAGGCCCCAGAGGAGAGCGAGTGAGTGATGGAGATGCTGGCAGGGCAAATGCAGAAGCAGATGGTGGGATTAAGGGTTCCTTGGACAGGCCAAACAAGCGGTTGAATCTTTAATTAAAAAAAAAAAAATAAGAAAAAAGAACAATATTTTATACAGACCATAAAACATCTGACTACAGCATTATTACCAAAACGTGCAATTACTTAGCAAACTTGTGCATGTCCATCATTCTGTGTCGTGTCCATGTGATGCAGAGCTGCTTTACTGACAGATTCAGTATGAAACCAGAAATAACTGATTCGTTCCTCTCCCAGCTGACATAGTTTACCTTTTCAAACACTCACAGCGCTCAGGTTGCCTTACAGCAATCTTAAGGAATAGTCTTTTTGCCTTCATCTAACTCTCCTAAGTGCTTCCAAACAAATGGACCCTGAAATGGAAGTTTTATTGTGGTGACTATTTTAGAAAGTGCTGCAGAGCTATATTCACACTGCTTTTGCAATTTATATTTTAATGTGTTGCTGACTATAGGTTGAAGATCAAGGCAACCTGGTGAAGCTCACATCTTGGTATTACAATTTTCTCAATTGCTTATTTACACAGCATATTACTTCATACGTTATTGGGTTGCTTTTAGGTAAACTGTATCTTTAATACCAGAGGCCAGCTTTGTTCCACAAAACAACAGAGGTAGCCTCTTGGTGAACGTTGTGTGTGTTAAGAAGATATTAACTTCACTGCAGTTGTAATTGAAGAGAGGACGAGTAGGCTGTATAATGACCAGTGTTCCATTTTTAGATGAAATGACAGATAAGACAAACACTTACTTTCTCCAAACACTTGACCTTTTGTCCTCTGTAAACCGCTCCTCCTTTGTTGCTCTATAAAAAAAAAAGAAAAAGATTATAAAAAACCCTAAATGGAGGTCAACGACAGAAACCAGACAAACAACTGTGCTTGTTAAATCCTTTAAAAAAAACAAAAAAAAAAAAACATATATGCAATTATTTTGATTGAGTAGCAGTCACCTGAGTGTCTGACTACGTCTTACTGCCTCCTGCAGCTCAAACAGACGCTGCTTATATTGGTTCTTCTCCATGACCACACGAGCCATTTCAGAACGAGAGAAGTGGCGCATGGCTGTGGGAAGAGAGGCCTGAATGGAAAGATTTATGCTAGTTAATGGCATACACACTACTGTTGCACTCCATGTTCGTGACACAGTAGGTAAAGGTCTTAAAATAAAGTTTCCTTACATCAGGATCCTCAGATTGGCATGCTTCCAGTTCTTTCCGAAGCCTTTGAAAAAACAGTGGATATAAAGCGTAAAGGTATTGTAGCAGCAGTATATACAGTATTACAATAAAAACAAACAAAAAAGACAAAGTACTAACAAACCAATATTAAAATATCTAGAATGATCTTCTACACCTCTTAGTTTCCTCCTCCTTCTCCTTCATTCGCCCCTCTAATCGCAAGACTGTTTCCTGAAGAGAGGACACTTCCAGTTTAAGAGCTGAACGGTCATCTGTCAGCTCTACCACCCGAGATATCACTGCCTTACGGGCAGCTTCTACTAACTCACTGAAACAAAGACACAGAGCAAAAGATGACTAATTTAAGATTATGAAGAAAGAAATTGTTTGGTAAAGACAGTAAACAGTTCCAATGTATTAGCGACTGATAGTTTCTTGTTGTATTGACTGATTGATGAAGAAGATCCCCTGTACACTGAAATAGTCACACTGGACTTGTCATAACAAGGTCAGAGAAATTAAATATAGGACTCACTGGGTAACTTTCAGTTCCTCATACTGAGAAAGAATCTCCTCAAACTGGTCTGAACTGCCTACACAGGAAAAAAAAAATGCTTGAACACACAGAGAACACTCAGAGAAAGTCTACCTGGTATAACTCTTCATTCACATCCCAGAAGAAACGACTACATGGAGAAAAACTGTAAAGAATTTAACATTCAAACATACAGCAAGAGCCTGTACTTGCACTTCATGTTAACAGGGTATAAATAGTTTCAAATCACTGCAGATTATTTTTAGAAACCACCTCCAATGACCACTTACTTTGTGTGTCAATGCTGAATATAAACAGAACACAGGTGCTGTTTTTGAGATTTACTTTTGTCTCTTCCGTCAGATGAATGCAAAACTATCTGATCAAAGGTTACAAGATGATAACTGGCAAATTGCTGGCCAGTTTGCATTTTGTAAGCACTAATTAAACCTCTGGTTAAGATGAAGAGAAAGTACATCAACCCTGTTTGTGAAAAAGGTCTATAAATGTGTTTTCTCGATGACTGTACCTCGGACGCTGACCCCTCGGTCTACACTCTCCACATAATCCTGACTCAGCTCTGACAGTTCAGAGAACACAGAGTCTGTGTTGCGCAGCTCCCAGTCCATACTATCATCTTCCTCCATCTCCTGCTCATCTTTCTCCTGTCTCTCTCCGCCCTGCTCCTCTTCCACTTTGTGCCCCCTCTCCTCCACCTCCCCCAGCTCATCCTCCAGGCTGGTCCCCGACTCAGCTCTCGGAGTCTCTGTGCCGTTAGGGCTCACTGGGGTGCTGATGACGATGCGAATGAAAAGAGTAAGAAATGTGAGAACATACATTAATCTTTGATGTGCTCTGTGTGAACATGTGAGTGAACTAAATTGAACTTGGCTTTAGTTCACATACATTTCACTGAAATCTCCAGCCAAAAATTATCTTACGGTTTCAGATTATTACCTTGCATCCACACAGCCTTGAAGTTGCCTCAGCTCAGGAGTGGAGCTTATGAGGTCATTGATAAACTGATCTGTGGTGGGCGTTGCGCCATTGTCAATTGCCTTTTCTTCCTTGGCTACTAGATCTGGGGGAACAGACTTTGAATGTGGTCTTTGAAACGTCTGCAAAAAAAACAGAGCAGGAAACAACAGCTACTTCTCTGACACAATCTTGTATGAAAACGGTTTGAAATATACGTAGATGTGTAAAGTGAGAATATGTTTACCTTTTCATTAACACTGGATTCTGACAATACTTGGTTGGATGGAAATTCAGCATTCTTGGGACGCAGATGGTTCCTAAAATGCAACAAGCAGCAATACATAGTAAAGAGAAGTCATCTGAATAAACCGTATCAAGTTGTGCTTCTTTCTTACATTTTGCACGACTTTCTTGCAGCACTCTTACAGTTACCGAATTATAACCTGTGGCTTGTGATCGACACCTACCAACAACTGCTATTTTAGTTTGGAAATTGACACTAAATTCCATTGTTCCCAACAAAAGCTCAAATGTGACATGATAGTTTTCTGGCTAATGAGCCAACCCTTTCCATAAATGCCTCATTTAACAAAACAAGAAAATTTGCTAGTGAGTTGCCATATGTGACTGACATTTCCTGCCCATAGTAGCACTTGTATATCTCACAATAAAGCTGCCTACCTATAGACTTTCTACAGTATCAGAATTGAGTTTTAGATTGTTTGAAAAGAGTGCTGAATATGAACAACCTTAAAGGAGAATTTCTTTCAGAATCCTCTCTCCTTTCCAAAAGTTCCCGATATGTGTGAGTCAACTAAAGGAGAGAACATCAGTGAGATGTAAGAAAAACAGCTAGTGTTTAACACAGATATTGTTTAACAGGGTGTTTATGATGTCACTGTGATACAACAGCACCCAAGTTTTAAGACTAAGCAGCAGTATCTGACCTTGTTGTGCGTATGCCTCAGTGTGCTCAGTTCTCTACCCAGATTTGCCTTCTGTTCTTCCAAGGCCACCACTGCAAGAAAAGCGCACAATTAAGATTAGCGTTACTCTCTAGTGTTTAAACAGGACAATGTCTTGGCATCCGATTCAGTATCACCGAACACTTTGTAGACTGTAGTTCTTCGTCTACAAGATTTCAAATGTATCTAGTCATGATGTGCACAAGAAAGATGAAGTCAACTGGAAGGTGAGAGAGTACAAATCTGAAACACATGGCCATTTGTCGCAGTTAATATTCAAATGCTCACACTGATCAGCTTGCTCTCTTGCTTTCTTCTCAAGCTCTCTCTCTCTCCGTTCTCTCTCCTTTTCCCTCCCTCTCATGGCTCTCCTGTCTTGTTCAATTTGGTCATCCAGCTCCAGACTCCTCTAAAAAAACAACAAAAAAAAAATGTTTTAACAGCCCTGAGCACAGACAACCACCTACTTTCACAGCTTTTAAAAACAGCACTTTCAAAACTCCATCAATTCCGACCTCTTGACTTTCTTTCCTGAGTGCTCTCTCCGCTTGGTATCTCTCCAGCAACTCTTCTCTCTCAGATTTCTCCCTCTCCACCTCCTCCTCCCTGTCCCTCAGCTGGGCTTTGCAACCGGCCAGCCCCTCCAGGACCCACACAAAAGTGGGCACCAGTGACTCCACCACACCTTCTCCATGGGTCTCAATAATTGTCTGTAATAGGACAAAGCAGCAGAGTGAGAAACCAGGTACACATAGGTGCATTATTTATTCCAGTCAGCAAAACAAGGTTTATTTTTCCTGAAAAGAATAATAGACAGGAAAAAATTACTCGAGGAGCTGCTTTACCTGTAGTTCTGAATACAGTTTTCCAGCCTCTTCACTCACAATGTTGGGGTCCAGCTCCACCTCCCCTGACCCACACAGCACTCTCTCACCGCACTCCATCCGCCAATTATTATTATCTGCTGTATTAACTGTCGAAACAGTTACCCCAACTCAACAGCAAAGGTAGATGGTTTTACAAATCTTTAAGACAATTCTGTAGCAGACGGATGCTCTCCTGACTACACTTCCTCACCAAGTAATACAACTAGTTTATCTATCTTTCTAACATTTCTGCTAACACCGGCACCACCCATCCTCAACAACTTAAGGTTCCATTTGTTCTCGACAGGGCAGCATCCTCTTAGACTGCAAGTAGCAAATTTTGTACTGCGAAGTTTATCTGACGTCAGGGGGTGCTTCCTGGGAGTCCATCCTGGGAAAGAAAAGAAGAAAACATAATGACATGTAACGATAATCCTTTCTACACTGCAGACAGTTTTAATTGGAAAATGACAGCCAGCTTCTTTGTACAATATTCAAGCTCAGACATGCATTGTATGTCTTTTTCCCCAATTAATTACCATCTGCTTATAATGGTTGAACGTAGTCATGTGGTTTTCTGCTATTACAATCTGTGTCTAACGTGGTTTGTTTAACAGCAAACAAAAAAAAAAAACAATGCATCTACTGAGCAAGGATGACATTTAAATTCCAGTGGTTGGTTTTAAGTCAGGGTCCACAGTAAAAAGACATTGATTAAGATCATTAACATCTTAGTGTATAGGCTTACAGACAAATACAAAACATACAGTTTACATGTCCACCACTGTAAGGCAGAAACGAGTTCGTTGTACGTAGTTCAGTGGGTTGAATACATTCACCCTCATAACTTTACCGCAACTTAAGCAACATTACCAGAAGAGATGAAGCATTTGGTTGATCCATCAGTCACTCGACGAAAAACTTATTTGGCAACTACTTTTGATAAACAATGAACCATTAAAGTAAAAGTAAAAGTAAAATGACATTCCCTAGTTTCCTAGTTGACATTTCCTGCTTTAATTTGTCTTTAGTGACAGTAAACTGTATATATTTGGGCTTTGAACTCTTGGTCAGACAACGCAAATGGTTATTTTTGATACCTATCATTTTATCACGTAAAACAACAGTGAAAAGTGTGAGGTGACATATTGAAATTGCTTGTTTGTAACAGTTCAAAACCCAAACATGTCCTGAACACTACACTAACACTGTAAGGCAAAGAAAAGAAGCAACGGCACCAATGAATGAGAACCAGCGTTCTCTCGAAAAGTGATCGACTGTCAAACTTCAGATCGATGATCTTCTGACAATCCTTCAAGCTGCAACCAAAAAGGAGCAGCCTGAATATGTTACTGTGACTCGAGCAGCTTGTGATGGGTCACTGCCTCCTGACATCTTGTAGACAAAGTGACGAATCAGGGATATAATCTGTAGCAGCAGCCTTCATCACAATCAGCTACATATTTGGTGAAGGCGGATATTGGAAGGGGGGGGGGGGGGTGTAGCTGCAAAGATGCCCTTTGACATTTAATGTCACAAAACCTGCATGTGAAAGAGACGCTGGGTCTGTCTATTAAATATATATGGATCTGTAATAAGGATCAGGGAACGTGTAGCACGGAGACAAACCAAACGAGTGTGTGTGTGTGTGTGTGTGTGTGTGTGTGTGTGTGTGTGTGTGTGCGCGCGTGCGCGTGCGTGACAGCAGCACTAACACCGAACAGAAATTCAAAAACGGTTAAACGCAGAGGCACCGAACAGGGCAGCCTACAAAACAAGCCACAGGCTGTACGCGTCGATCATCTTGGGTTAGTTAGCCGAGGAGAACTCAAGCCTGTTGGAAACACTTGCGCTGACACGCTGCGTAAATGAGTAAGCCGACTGGCACACAGCGAGAGATCTTTGGCACCAGGTTCACAGAGTCGTAACTTGACCAAGAAACAAGCCGAGTCGTCGCGTCGTTCCGCAAACTCACCTTACCGGCTGACTCCTCCGTATGTTTCATTTCACTGCCCCAAAACACCGAAATCCCAGCCGTTATTTCGTCGGGGACGATATCAATTACACATTAACGAGTTTCAAGAAGGGAGCGTTGTTTGATTCTGACGTGCGCAGACGTGTCCCGAGTCTGACCAATCAGAGCACTGGAATTGCCGGCCGTGACCAATAGGCGGGGAGAGGAGGCGGGACGTGGGCAGGTTTGTTTTCAGGAGGAGCAACAAAGATGTCCTGAAACTTGAACGACGACACGTGACCGAGGAGGTTTCAGCGCGGGGCTGTCATGTGACCCGAAGTGTTTGCGCGTCCAAGTCGGTTACCTGTCTGTCGAAATACCCTCACACGTACCTGAGAAGCGCGTTGTCTGCGTTCCCAAGCCGCTGCAGGTGATCAGGACAGTATCGTGAAGTCAGCAGCGGCCGCACCGTGAACGGCGCTGGCAGATAAAGTCATTCAAGGTGTCAAGTTGTCAAATCACAAGGAAAAAAAGGGACGACTGCGCCAAATGTCTTTTTTATAGGGGCGCCATTTGCTGAGCCCTCCGTCTTTATTAGGCCACATACAAACTTCGAATAATCAACACGACACAGCTTCAAAAGGCGGAGCTACTGTTTCACACATGTGAGGTTAAACGACATTTACTGTAGATCGGAGCACAGCTCGTTTCAACTCCAGCAGATGGAGGCAGGCGACCCTGTCCTCCTCGTGTGTCTCCTCTTTACGGCTAGAAGCTGATGCCACATCCGTCCAAGAGCGATGTCAAGCTCTGTCTGCATTTCTTGTGTTGTGACCAAGATTTGGTTTATATATTTTATTTATCCAAGCATTGTTTTGGCCTCACCTCTGTTGGTGATGCTAATCGGGTCTCAACGTATAAGTTAACTTGTTGATTTTAGTTATTTATTTAATTCTAAGTCGAAACTTCATCTATTGACTCCTGAAGTAGAGGCAGCAGGATGTACTTATAGTATAAAAAGTATGTGTTTATTCATCAGGCAGCAGAATGCCCCCTTCAGAGTATTATATTGTACTGGATTTATCTACTTTATATCCTGTTGGTGTAACAATGCAACAAATCATACACAACAAAACAAATAAGCTGCTCATATGTTTTTGATGTAACATCCTGAAAGTAATACTGAAAGTATATATACATCAAAGTAATTATAGCTGTTGATGAGATATAGTGCAGTAAAAAGAACAAGCATTCCCTTAAGATGCAGTGGACTACAAGTCAAAAGTAGCCTAAAATGGAAGGCGTATGCTATGTTTCTCTGGAAAACAGTAGTTACATTTCCACATAATTTAGGTTGAAAGATAAAGGGAATAGCAGAGTGGGACTGATTTGCAGTGACCTTGTTTTGTAAAAGAGGCACAACAGGAGTGTTTTTTCCTGTCCAGTATGACTGTGTGTTATTGACAGAAAGGTCCATTCAGAATTCCGCGCAGACCGTTTCTCTTCAATATCCCTCATTCTTTGTTTTTTTTATACTGTGACTTTTTTAATTACCCTCCCACTCTCTACGAGAACTTCTTTTCCGTCCTCTCTCTCCTTTCGTGTCATCTCTCTCTTCTTCTTCGTCAGGAGGTAAAATGCCGCCACGCTTCCCGCCATCACAAAACTGAGGGCCAGAATCACAAAGCCCAGTCCAAGCAAATGAGAGGTTCCTCCTTTAGACTGGTTCAGCTGGTCCCACAGCCCCACAGACACGCAACTGAAGCCAATGAGAGTTCCCCAAAAACCAAAGGCCAGCATACAGGATCCACAGGACAGCTCAGTGCCCCCGGTCACCACTGTGATGCCTGCCACCGAGACGACCCCTCCTGGTAAGATCACCGTCTCAGTTTTAGAGTTGTAGGTGACAGCAGAAGCGACATCTGATAGAGCTGAAGGATCAAGCTTTTCCATGTTGGTTGTCATCGTTGGTTTTAAATTCTTTGTCAGATGGCCAAAAGCGATTTAGCATTCAGCCTCTTCTTCTTTCTTACTCCTACAACATGACACACAGTCCTGATTAGAAACCCATTAACACCCAGTTTTCTTTTTTTTATTTCCCCTCGTGCAGCTTAAGATTGGAAAAGTCTTCATATACCTAGTTCTAACTCTCCATTGAAGCTATATGATGTTTACATTGAGTCCAATTTTTAAACCTAAGAATCCATGTGGCTATACCATTTCATCAAAGATGTCTTGTGCATCATTTACACACATTTCCTGCAAATACAGCCCAATATGTTCGGTGTCTTTGGGAACTTTTGGTTCTCCAGTACAGTTTAAAATAAAGGTCTGTGCGTGTGAACAATGTTTGGCTGCACAGCATGAGTACGTAATGACTGACCTACTGGCAGGTTTAGTAAAGGAATTATAGAATAATAATGATATTTTAACATTGATCATTTAAATGGAAAACAGCCGAAATAGCTCTGAGCTTTTCTACTAAACTGAGTTAAGATACAAAGCAATTTAATAATTTTTTTAGACACAAACACAGATTCAATCTCTTTTCTTTGTCCTCTCCCTTTGGAACCAACAAGATTACAAGTTTCCCATACATATCTTCACTTTTTAATCAGTTGAATATAGTAGTAATGAAGAATAGATTACTTTGTAAGTAATTGCAAAATCAAGGCACTATGTTAGTACTAATAATTTTAGAATAAACTTGTATTTTAAATAAACAGTATTACATTGCTTACCTCAGTGTTGAATCAGGAGCTTAGGTGTCAGTGGCGCTGAGACGTGAAGGTCCTTTAAATTCATATATTTGTATTTTTGGGTAGGTGTGTGGTTTTAGTGAAAGCCGAAAGTTGACTTTCTCTCTGGACAATGAGTGCAGAAATGGGAGCAGGGGGCCCAAGCGCGGTTACCTTTATCATATACGTCACAAACCGAGGCCTCACAAGATGGTGGACGCAATTGTCAAGATTGTTGTCATCGTTTGTTTGTTCCTCTCCTTCCTCGTGTTGAGTAGGAAGCTCTTGTCTGTCATTAAGCATCATTATAACCCATTACCAGATATTTATCTAAGAACAACTCCCTTCCTCTTTTCCTCTCTCTTTCAGTCTTAAGATTTGAGTTGTGTCGCACCAAGGCATTGTTGGAGCTGAGAATGAATTTTTCTTCTTTAAAAGCATTTTCTTGTTCAGCATTCCAATTCCTCATGTCACTGGTAGTGGGGTGCGTATTATTTCATCAGCGCACTTACTCCTAAAACTTTGGGACGTGAGTAGTACTATTCAACATTGTTACTATCTTGAAATATCCCTGAGAGTTCTCTACTGTTATAGAGGAAATGTTGAAAGCGTAAGTGGATATCGGAGCATTCATTTGGGAAATATCCATCGATAATCACGCACAAAATAAAAAATTGAACTCTTAGCAAGTGCAAGAAATATATGAATAGAAGTGCCTGACCTGCATTGTTGATACTGAGTGGAGCAGATTTGAAGTATATATGTCAGTGCTGACGTTGAACTGGCTCCCAGGTCAATGCTTTAACACAGCTGAATCTTGATACTGCCAGTTAATTGGCTATAATGCTAACCAGCCAACTGGGATGTTGCCAGTAGTGAGTCACTGGCCTAATTGCATATATGTTTAGATGTGTTGACTTCAGAATTTCACCTGTTATTGCTCTAGTTTTTCATGTGTATTATACGTTACTGTTATACTGTATGTCCTATTTAATGTTGCAAAGCAATGTAAACGCTACTATAAGGAAATTATAATTTAATTATTGGGTCATTATTGTGCTTAGATTCCGTAGATGATGCTTCGACATCCACATCAGTCCTCACCTTCTCCACAAGCAGAAAAACATTTCAACACAATCACAACCACAAATCCTTGCTTGCTCTGGCTCTAGCAATTAGTGAAGCCTAGGGTATAAGTCAGATGTCAAGGATTGTTTTGTGGAGAGGAGGGGGTAAATCTATCGGCCACGACACTCACAGGATGATGATGATGTTAATTGGCTAAGGGTTGGATTGGGTGGGCCAGGTGAGGCATTAGTAATCCAATAGATGGACTCACTGAACATATTTATGGAGCAAAGAAAATCCCGCTACCAAAATAAGACATGAATGATAATCAGAAGTGTAATAAACAGACACGCTACTAACTGTGAACCCGTGGTTTCATCTGTCCTGTTTCAGTATACACAACCTTGTGCAAATCTGGCACACGTAACTCTTTATGTCCCCACCTCCGTGCTAAGTTTGTCTGAAACAACAGTTAAGGCAATCAAGGTAATACGTTCAGTCTAATCAAAGAAAACATACTGATGATGTAAATGTGTCAGCCAAAGTGTGACAAAGTGAGTCTGATGTACCGATCACTGTGATGCAGAGATGGCTGGTAGGGTGATGGCTGTTGACAATAAAGATGGAGACCACACAGAAAGGCCCAAAGACTGGGACTGAGTGATGAGGGACTGGGTAGAAAAGTAGGCGATGTCATGAATGTGCAGGTTTGTCAATCAGTATGTAAAACAGGACGCCTTTAGTGCATGACACAATACTGCGTGGAGGGGAAAATAAAGAAATAAATCAAGCCTGGGACCAAACAAAGGCTAAAAAGAAGAAGAATTTGGCTGCCCAGCAACAAAAACTCAATTTTACATAGTAAGGAGACACTTTAAAACATTTAGCTCAGTAAAAACAAACCAAGTGTTGGGACAGAAAAGTTAGTGAAAGGAGGGAAACATCACAGCTCATGTAGGACAGGAAAGAGGTCATGCACAGAGAAGGCTGGCAGTGATGATGATGTGAGTAGCATAGGTGGGATTGGAGGTAGATGTGAGTGGAGTGAGGGGGGGTTAAACTGCCTGGACAGATGGTAGTCTGGAATTAGATGTCTGGTGTCAACTAAACCCATTGAAAAGTCACCACTGAAATAGCAGACATACTGCTGGAAAATTTGAAAACCCACCTGGAGCCATGTTAACAGAATTTCACAGAATATGTCTGCTAATCTGTTGACCGGTGTTTCAAACTTTCAGTTGTTTATGATACAGTAAAATGCATTGAAGCCCTGTTGATTGATAAATATTGAGATGTTAAGTAAGCGTAATTCAGAACTCCTACTGTTTATAAAGAATTTAACAGAGGGATGAGCTCAACACAGCACATACTGTAGATCTTTCTAGACTTCCAGACCCAATAGAGAAAATTAGTACCCAGGGATTAATTTTAGTCAAAAGCTCAGCCACCTTAAATCCCGCATTAGCAGAATTAACCCAGTCGTCCACAGCAAGAGTGTGTTTCCCCCCTGCCCTCCTTATCTCTCACTGTCTTACTGTCAAGACAGACACTCAATTCTCCAGCCATCGTCGGCACACAACGCACAGGTAAGCTTTCCCTACATTTCTGCTCATTCTGACAATGTGATTTACTGTAGTATCAACAAATCTAGGATTCGCTATCATAGGCGAAGTGTACCATATGCGTTAATCAAATTTTCTTTTCTTTTTTTTTTTAATCAATTGCAGGGTTCTCTTTGGCCTCTTACGTCAACAGGAGCGCTGAAGCCAGTGAACGAAAATACATTTTGAACAAAGGACAAGCTCAGGTGGCACAGGAAAAGAAAAACTCAGGCAAGGATTTTGTCTGAGTTTGCCGTAAGTGACACGCCACTGAGAGACTGAAAGCAACTACCATGGGAAATACCACCAGTAGCGCATTATCAAAGGAGATCCTGGAGGACCTGAAGCTCAGCACCAAATTCACTGAACAGGAGATCAGCCAGTGGTACGAGAACTTTCAGAAGCAGTGCCCGACGGGACGCATCACACCAGAAGAGTTTGAGCAGATCTACACTCGCTTCTTTCCTGAGAGCGACGCCACGAGCTACGCACGGCACGTGTTTCGCTCCTTTGACACCAACGATGATGGCACTTTGGACTTCAAGGAGTACATCATTGCACTGCACATGACATCCACTGGGAAGACGACCCGGAAACTGGAGTGGGCCTTCTCGCTGTTTGATGTAGACAAGAACGGATACATCAACAAGGCAGAGGTGACAGAGATCTGCCAGGTGAGGTGGATACTGTTATCGTCCGTGTTGGTGTGAATGGTGGTGTTTCTTGTTTTCTGTTGCTTGTCCTGTGTATTTTGGTTCTTGTGGTTTACGGCTTCGGTTCTCCTGTGTTAGTTTCACATTCTAGTTCTGGTTCTAGTGTTACCAAAAAGCAGCTAATGGTATCCACTATTTCTACTGTGTGATGATATATCTCGCTCTAAACATTTTGCTTCTTAATTTCTAAACATTCATCTTATCTTGCAATCCCATACAATAGTCCCATAGTAAATATTATATTTTAAGTTTCTAATATTCAGTTTTCTTGAATTGTCTAGGTCAGTGAATTGTTGATTTAACTCTATGGTCATTTTTGAAGCAATAGTTCTGGAGAATCATTGTTGGACTGCGTCACATTGTCATGTTTTCTTGGTATTGTGCCCACTCCCTTTAAGGTCCATATAAAATTAGTTGCTGTTTATTGGAAAGTGGCCATCCCCCTCATGGTATGTAGGTCTCAGTACTAACTGCCACCTCAATTAGACAGCCTATTTGAGCCTCAAACTCCTGATAATCACTGTGATTACGATGGCCCAATACAGCTACATTTTAAAGCCACCGTGCCAAAAGTTTAATATGCCAAAAGTAGACTGAGTGGAAATGTGAGCAAAACAGATCTGCTATACAGAGACTAACATTATTACAGAACGATACTCCAGTCAAATGTGGGTTTGAAGTAGGTAACAAGTGAGTGGGGAGGACAGGACTAGCCAGTATTAGTTTAAACTAGTATCGTAAAAGATACACTGATACGATAGACTAGTTAAGAGAGGGTGTATATGCAGTGTGTCTTTGAGGGTATCCACCTTTAAATCTACAAGCCCACACTGTGGCCTGTACGGACCACAAGATCAGAGGGGCAAGATGCAGCCACAGTCCAGGGAGAAAAGAGATTGACATGTTGGTGTTTGGCCTGTGGCCTGAGTCTTGGCACTAATCCATGTTAATCTAGGTGTCTTAAATGTGGGAGATGAGTGCTTGCTCTCTAAGTGGGACACACACTTAAAGGCCTGAACCTAAAGTGCACAGTCATGTAGTCATTTACAATCTGCTGGATTCCAAGTGGCCCATTGCAGATTAACTGCCTCTGAAAAATGACACACAGGGCTGAATGTGCTGCCGTGGACTGATTGATTATAAAATTTGACATAACCAGTGGATTCTTAACTTGTATACAAAGTCTACATGTAAATTGTGACGGCCAAGCTCTCCAGGATCGCACGTATAGCTGCACTGGTAGGCAGATCAGTTGTCATGTGCGGATTGCGGGCTTCAGATTGTGTAAAATGTAATTGTAGGCTGCTTGATTTGTTTGTATTCAGCCAAATTGCACAGATCACACAATGGCTAATGATAGTAATCAGGGACTAGACAATCAAGGGGAGACGGTCTCAGCTCATAGCTTTTCTCTAAATGTCGAATTGTTTTGCATCAGAAGCTCGATGAACCACGTGTACATACAAGACGCTGATTAACTGAAGAGGGCTTACTCGCTTCTTGGCTTGTACACATTTGTTTTATGTGCTGTGTTGACGCCCCATACATTATTTGTGTGAGAGAAATGATGCAGCATTATAACTGATCTTGTACCCAACCCCCCTCTCAGTCAATATTTAAGATGATCCCCAAGGAGGAGCAGAGCAAGCTACCAGAGGATGAGAACACACCCGAGAAGCGAGCCAACAAGCTGTGGTCTTACTTCGAAAAAAAAGACAACGGTGAGGGAACGAATAACACACACGCAACACATGTGTATATGTTCAGCTCACTGTGTTCTTATGGAGAGAGAACGTCAGTGTAAGCTCTTACTACCTTTCCCTCACAGCTGTTCTTCCATCCTGTAGATGTAGATTACATTTTACAAACGGCTGTTTGGCTTAATAATACAAGCAATAAATTCACCTGGGGGGCACGTCCCCAGTTCACTTGCATCACTTCATGGAAGATTTATTATGCATGTATCAGACAATGACCATGAAACCTCAAGTGCCTCCACTGCGTTGCATTCTACTGTTACACGCCCCACACAAGAGATAAGACCGGATTTCTTGGATAACTCAGCCTAATCTTTACTCGCGCTGTACATCTTGTTTACGGTTTTCTTCCCACTGTAACATCTCTCACTCTTTCTGTTTTTCCCCTCACAGAGCGACTGGCTGAAGGGGAGTTCATCACAGGAGTGATTGAAAATGAGAATGCAATGCGTCTCATCCACTATGACCCGGTCAAAGAATGAAGTCATTCCTATTTGTCCCCTCAGCTTCTTTCTCTCATTAGTCTCTTTTCTTTCTAAACTTTTATTTTTTTCCAGATGTTTTGTCTTTAACCAACTCAACCATCTGTGTAAATACTCTTTCCTGCATTGTCTTGGTTGCAGCTAATGTCTCAGTAAGCTTCGTTGATGTTATGTTATTGTTTCACCAATATCCATCTATCCATCCATTATCTATACCGCTTATCTACAGAGGGTCGCGGCATTACACTAATGTGTGTCACTGAAAATAAATCAAATAGATTAAAAGAGGCAAATTGTGGCATAGTATTTCAAAACATGTGTACAACTATGAAGATGATTTATGGAGTCAATATTGATACATATTTGGCTCAAATCAAATTTTGACTGTGGAGAAATGACAATTATATATAAGTTGGCCCAGTGAAGCTTTTTTACAGAACTGGAAATGACCTAATAGAGGTCATAGCTCTCAAGTGTTGTACTTTATTCACTGTACAATAAATTAAAGGTTTACTCATACATTTGTGCTTTGCAAATCAATTTCTTTCCCAAAAACCAATACATTATGCTATGACCTAGAATCATACTGTATAATATAATGTTGGTGACTGACAAAAATGGCGCTTTAGGTCTTAAGTTTTCAATTGTATTTATGCCAGGCAGCAAATCCAGGATTATCCCAAATGCATAACCTACACACATTTACGGTAAATGTAGGTAATTTGTTGCGTGTATTGTTACGTTAAACACAGTAACCAGAATATGATATCAATTTAAAAGCAATTATTCCCCTGAAAGTGTGATGTTTTCGTTTAAGAGTGTGTGCATGTCTGCGTTTCTTTCCCACTTTCACTCCGACCCCCCCACATCCTGTTTCTCTCTCCACCTCTCCACCCCATCTCCATCCCTTCACATGCCTACCATCTCTCCTGACTCTATTCCTCCTTCTTTCCATCCAACTCGGGATTACTGGTTTACACATAATCTTCTGTTCAACATCAGAGAGCAGACTTCTCAAATCTCTAATCTTTCTATCTCTGTGTGTCTTATGGGTTTGTCGGTGCATCTGCAGAGAGGGTGTGTGTGTTGTAGCTTCTCGTATACATGCATTGCGTCAAAACGCTGTATTTGTCGAAGGTTTGTCACGAGAGAAGTGCTTGAAAAAGGAAACAAGTCGAATGTCCAATTCAGATACATGACAGCATATTGTATATTTACTCTAAAGGACGGGCTGTTCTGTTTAGGTATCAATAGGAGAAAAGGTGTCCATCCAAGTCTATGAAATGAAATTATCATGTTGTCCTGATACATTGCATGTTTATATAAACAATAAAATAATATATTTATATGCATTTATAGAGTGCATTTACATTCCTACCAAGAGGCACTGAGAAATACCCAGAAAACATGCAGTCTTGCATGTCAGTGTGGCCTAGGCATACATTGTAGTCTTTACATTTTGATTTCACTGGCCATCAAGTGCAGTCAGTGTGTCCCAACTTCATTCAAAGTCAAAGTTTCCTTCTCCAGCACGGTGACAGTGTCTTTGCTTTTTCAGTTTTCAGCCCTTTTAGTTGGACATAAGCGATCCCCTAGCAAGGCGAATCAACTCTGTCCATGGCGTCCTCCATCTCATCCATCTCTCTCTCACAGTCTTCACACCCCTCTGGACCACAGCCTCCTACTAACACCAGCGTCGGTACATCCCCATTTCCAACTCCAACCACACTGCCATTCGGGGCCCACGCTACGTCAATCATGCCATCTGGACACTGCAGTAGGCCACTGACAGAGTAGATCCCGCCACCTGGAACGACCTCGTCATAAGAAGGAGCATGAGTGGCGGCTCTTGCTTCCTCCAAACGGAGCCTCTGTTTGCGACGGAGCTCGATGATGGTCTTTGTGTAGGAGTTGAGTGTGACCACAGCGGCTCCCATACAGCAACTGAAGGACACCCAGGCAAGACTAGGAGCAGAGGGGTTTTAGGAGAGTTAAAGAGAGAAGAGAAACACATCATATCCTGTAAATAAGTATTTTATGTACATGCTTGAATACAGGATTGTATGCTGTCTCTAAAGAGCAGCCACCTACGCAAATGACCAGCCGTAGTCCCAGGACTGAGGCCTCCAGTCTTTGGGTCCCACAATGACTGTCATCTGAAATACTGTGGTGTACATCATATGGGCCACCATCCCAAGAAGACCTACATGAGAGATGAAACAAACAAATACCACACAGACATACAGAAATATAATTTGTTCTGGAAAACAATGACCAAATAGAGAATGATATGGAGAAGGAGGTGGTTGTAAAGTTAGTGGAAGACTATAATGTAACATTGAGGGATACACCAAGTCTCACCTGATAACACAGTACAGATAGCTGCATAGGCATTTATTTTTAGCGAGTGCATCTCTTTATGGGAGCACAAGACTTCCAGCCACATCAGTAAGAAGCCCATCCCCAGCAGACCGATGTATGTAAACTCTGAAACAACTGACAGCCAGAGCACACCTGCAATATTTGGAAATACATTAACACACACACATACATATAAAAAAGATATACATTTCAAAGGGGCAAAAATAATTTCATGGTTTTTATATTTATAGGCACAGGACTGATACACAACTCACCTTGTGTTTCTCCAGGTGTTAACTCTATAAAGCTTCGACATTTCTCCCCTGCCAACCAGATTTACAGATATGAACAAAATAAATATAGAAAACATTTTTGAGTTCAAATGAAAAGATTTTGTGGAGGAGCTGAAACTGAGAAGGTGCATGTGCCATGAAATCCATATGGGGCAAAGTATCAATTATGCCCCAAAGTTATGGAACAAGATACCATTAGATATCATGGAAGCCAACTCCTTACGTATCTTTACGAGCAAGCTTACAACTCGCTTTTTCACTTTGATCTTTAATTAGCTATCTGCAATTTGCTTTTTAGTTGCTTTTAAACATTATTTTAAATTTTTCAATTTAATTTCATGCACTGCTGCACTTCTTTTAAATATGCTAATTTTATGCTCACCATTTTTTACATTCTGTTCAAATTTAATTTTTCTCAACTGCACTTTACTTTATGGCAATCTCTTCTGTAGAGCACTTGGTGCATTTAATTTCTTTATTGTAAAGCACTTTGAACTGCATTTCCTGTATGAATGGTGCGATATAAATAAAGTTTGTTATTATTATGTAAATTCAACAGTATATCTATATATTGTGACCTGGTGTGTGTGTTAGTTTCTGTGTGATTGGACGTGTGGGCTCACCATCGCTGTGTTTCTCACAGCTTTCCCAGAAACCAGTGTGGAAGTATCTAAAAGCAAACTTGTCTTCTCCCGTCTCCCAGATGTAGTGAACTGCATTGGCCAGCTGCCTCTGTCTGATCTTGGCCAGCTCGTCCCTCCGGGCTGGAGACAGTGTGCGATTGAAGGGGTTTTGAGTGGGACTCTCTGTGTGAAGGCACAAGAGGATGACAATGAGAGGAGCATTTTAGGTGCAAGTTTGGTACCTGCTTATTATGGAGCAGAACTAAAAATGCACTGGGTCGTTATCTATATTCTCCAAATCGATCCAGACTCGCATTTCTTTAGAATGTGGGAGGAAACCCTCATACACAGGATCAGTATCACGCAAACATCAAACAAACACTTCCTGTGAGATACCAGCAATAACAACTGATCCACTATGTGGAAAATCAAAAAAAACAAAAGTACTGCACACCTGCATGAGCAGGCGAGCAGATACACAAACACGCACACAGAAGTGCATATTGCAAATACATGCATGTCTCACAAACATCTAATAGGTTCTTCGACCACCCAGGTGTGTGTTGCTGGAGAATAACAGGTCAAATTGGAAATTTAAAAAGAGTTTTTAGAATAGGAGACAGTAAGTCCACTGCCTGAAAGGTAACATGCCTGTGTGTTTTGCCTGCTAGCCAGCCCCTTGTCATCCCACGTGCGTTTGTAAATCTGGTCTAGAAGCATACGAGTTAGGTTAAATCCATGACTGTAAAGGCAGATCTTTCTGTACAAGTACACAAAGTACATGTAGTGATCAAAGTTGATTCCTTTATGAAGTAAGAGTTGTTAATCCCAGCGTGGATTAAGAGTATCTATTGAGAAATTTAAAACCAGGCACCAGGCAGTGCAAACATCTCTTATTCATCCTCCATGGATGAATAAAGCTTTGGGAGCTCCCCGCACACCCCACAGATTAATACTAAGCCATAATTAAGTTCACTATGGGGCTATGGTATGGGAAAAAAGAGATTAAAAAACATCAAAACCAAGGACAATCAGCTTCTATCATAGGGAGAAGCCTGTCAGTTTATCCAGTCAGATTAGTTTGAGGTATTGGTTGTTATGCAGTGACACAGAGCAAAGATCAAGAAGAAATTAAATTCTTGTGTAATCAGGTTCAACAGTCAAGGCCAAGATTCTGGTAAAGTCAATGTCAGAGAGCTGCATTTTATAACTTGGAAGACCTATGAGGCGATACACAATAACAAATTGACCATATGCACAGACACTCAAATAAAAAAGGGACATACACACAAGTGCAGCGTTGGCTCACAGACCAAACTCTGCACTTGATCTGCTGTAGCCGAAGAAGGATGTGCGATGCAGTTGAAAGCTCCAGAAAAGGTTTGTAAATAGACCTTGAGTCAGGATTGTTTAGGCAAATTATGGGGATTGTGCAGATTTTTAAGAAGTACATAGATTATACAAATATCTGATTATCATTCTGTCCTGTGACTTCGCAATTAGACGGGAATGAACTGAATGAGCATTATCCTGCATTATCTGTCGGAACAAAGGGCGGTACCTGGTGAGTGACAGTGTTTCAACAATCAAATTATGCCTGACTATTGCAAAAGTATCACGTCAAGAAAACATCACGTGGCTGTTGACGTCAGTTGGGAGGAATCCATGAACTCATGCTGTTTACATCAAATGTGACATTCTCGTAAACGTGTTGCAACAGATATCAGGATTAGGAAACTTTTTGTAGTTAATGTCTGAACTGTGGCTTTTGAAACTTGGCATTGTCTGCTTTTGCTTTAGGCGGACTCAAAGCTTAATATTCTGAAATAAAATAAAATTTATGCAACTTTATACTTGTACTTCACTACATTCCAGAGAAGGGTATTGTACTTTGATTCCACTAAATGTTTTGCAGATTCATATTTTACATAATAAATTGTATAAGCTTATAAAACATGATGCTAAGTGTAAGTTAAACAATTAAAATGAGCTCCATCTCAACCAGCTACAACACTAAACCTCTGTATACGTGTTAATGCATCAGCAATACCAATACTAATTTCAATGCCTGAACTTTACTTTACTTTTAATGGAGTATTTTTGACCCTGATATAAGTACTTTAACTCAAATAAAGGATTTGAATACTTCTTGTCACCCTCATTAACATACCTGCTATTATCTGCATACTTGTTGCTTCCTTGTTAGCTACAAAGAGTCCTAAATCCTTTGTTAGTAGACTTCTATCTCAAGAATCCATGCAACATGGCCGTTTTTGAGATGCTAAAGTTTGTGTATCTAACACCAATAATATTCAAAGTGGTTTTGTCGAAGCATTTTGCTCATTCTAAAGTTTAGCTGAACAGTAATTGAACTCCTTCACTCTGCCTGCACACTTAAGTGCTCTGTTGAGACACAAATCATTGTCAAAATCTGTTGTTTTCATAAATGAGAAGGTGCACCTCAAAAAGTGGATATTAAAACATATTCATGTACACAAATCTGTGTCCAAGGGCCAATAACAGTAGAAGCAACAGAAAGCACAATACAGCGGCACAAAACAGCTTTTGGTGTGGAGAGGTGAAAGACAATGTAACATCTCAGTACCTGTGGTGTAAGGCTCGCTGTTGTTCTGACCACAGTTCTTCATTTTGACAGGCGACAGGCAGAGGGGCTTGACCACCTTGTGAGTGCCCTCACACCAGTAAGAGGTGCAGAGAGCCAGGATGGAGAGGGCCAGAGCCAGAGTGGTCAAGGTCAGGGAGAGCAGGGAGCGAGAGCGACGGGACATATGATCCAGCATGGCCACACAGGAGAAGAGGGAGGCAGGGGGAGGCCA
>JAVQJF010048107.1:0-10821 GCA_036023855.1 Gadopsis marmoratus
CACGCCCCCATCACCGCACAGGTGTCCGTGGTCACTTTGATCACCTGGAAAGACAACAGGCCACACAAACCCACCGTGCAGACGCTCCTCCCCCCTCCCACATACCACGGCACGTAACACCACATAATCAGAAACAGACTTCATGACGGTGGCCCGAGGGCCCGACATCCTCTGCTGGGCACTGTGCTCACTGCTCACTGTTAACACTGTGAACTCATAACAGTTGAGTGAGAGAGTGAGAGCAGGATGAAAGACACGCAGTAAAAACACACAGTAGCACAGTACAGATCCACATACAGATGTAAAGCAATGGTAGGTACAATGTTATTGATATTAAAATAATCAGTGTAGGGCAAACAGTCTGGACCACTTCTCAATTCCTCTGTTGTGGGTGGGGATGGGGCCTGAAATTATGATCTTGTTACTACCTGTCTCTTCCATGGACCACTGCTGTTTTGATCTCGCGTTTATTAAGCTCTGGTTTTTTTTAAAAATGTCGGTCACAAAGTTTTTGTTCGTCTTTGTTGGTCACAATAATCCCGCTCCCAGCCGCTGACGTAGCGGTTCTTGGTTCTAGCCCAGCAAAGAGCTGGTGCCACTCTGGAACCAGCTTTCCTAGACTGGAGCCGGTTCTTTTGTTGTGGAAACGCAAAGAACTTGTTCCAAATTAAGTACCGGCTCCAAACTAGCAATCAAACTGCCGTGGTGGAAAAGGGGTATTAGAGGATCCAGATGAGGGCTGAAAGCGGATGTCACGAATCATGGAGAATCCTCCACTGATTCTGTGCTCAGTTATTTAGTGTGTCTATGTAACTACTCACATTCTCCTCACCTCTATGCAGGAAAGTGGGCATGGCTGAGTGACTCGCCCTCCCTGCTCCCACCATGTGATGATGCTGTCAGTTACTACTCTCAGTTTGGACGGATACCAGGTTTCACCTCCGCTGCGGGGCGACGTTTCCGCGGAGCTCTGGATGAGCATCTGGATCTGCTCCGCTGGCCTGCGGGCATCCAGGCAAGCATAGTATAAGAGAAAATGGATAACGTGGCCAGGTGGAAAGTGTTTGCATAAAGTTAGACAACCGATTGTTTCTTACAAATTGCAGAAATCTATTTATGATACAGAATACTTAAATGCAGGGTTTCATACTAAAATACTTTCTTATGTCAATAGCACTGTAACAGTAATATTTCTATACTATTTAAGATGAATGTGCCCTATGTAATTTATCATTATTTTCTTACTGCATGTAAAATGGCTAAAATGTATAATTAATAAAAATAAGATGTAATTACAATAAATGTAAAATAAAAGTTAAAAGATTAAGTAAAATCTGGCAGCCTTCACATTTTGTTTTTTTAATTACATTTGTGAAATATTCACACTTTGGTAATTTACATTTTAAGTCACATGTAAAAAATGAAATATATATATATATATATATATATATATCAGTGTTTCAGCAGGGTTGTGTAGTTACACATTTTGATAAACTGACAATAAAAGCACCAGGGAAATGACAGCATGAGAGATCGATACAAATGTAGCTCTAATAATATTAATGTACAAAAAGATTTGATGATTGATCATTATAATTTTAAGCATCTTACTTTGATTTAAAGAAACAAAACAAAAGAAAACAACAATGTCTATCTTTACCTGACATCATATTCATTATACGGCACTGTTGATTGGTAATATGCATTATCAGGGGAGCACGAAGATAGGTAGTGTGAGAGCAATTGTGGTGGGCCGGTGTAGGCCAAAATCCCAGGGCCGTTTTTTTGTCCCAGTCCAGCCCTGTGCATGGTACAGTATATACATAACTAGAAAAGGCCATTTCTGAAGAAATTGCGGTGTGAATGCTGCATGTTGAAAGGCTTGCGCTAATCTGGATAGCTGACTTTGAATGTTGAATAATATCAATAATGTATGAATGATGTGGAATATTAAACATTTTGTTGAAAAGGCTAAACTGAAAAGCTAATTATAAATGTTGAATAATACTGAATGATACTGAAAAATAATAATGACTAATTTGAAGAGACAGTATGTGGAAGTATGAATGGATTTTAAAAATTCAGTAAAGGTCATAATGTAAGAAATATGTGTCATGGTTTGAATGGCGTTTCTAGCTGAAAGTATGAATGACTAGATGTGAGTTGGAAAAGTGTAGAAAAGAAGTATGGAAACTTTGACATGGTCTAATTAATGACAATGGGACTAAAAAGTTGAATAATAATAATAAAATGTAAGAAAGATGTAGAAAACTTTAAGGTTTTGTAGTTTTAAAGTCGGACCAAGTAAATAAACCTTGAAAAAGTGGTTGGAAAGGCTGAGTCCTGTCTGACCGCTATTTGGGTTCTTTTACTTTGAAAATCCGGCCTTGTCTGTGGACACCCTGTAAGTGACATGTCACCCTGTGCATGTCACCCTGTAAGTGACATGCACACGCACTGGTCGCTATGGTGACTGTGGAACCCTGAAGGATTGGAGAGCGGAGGGGCAGATTGCAACTTAGATAGGTCAGACAGTTCATTTTATAGAGACAAAACCTCTTAAAGTCCTGCTTATAGCACAAAGACAGAAACTGCTATTGGCTAAATTTTATATCAGGAGACAGGAAAAAAGCCTGCTGAACACATTGTGTAAAATGTGTTCGTGTAGTAACAAAAATTTGAGCTCTGGAGCAGATAAGAAAAGTCCTTGGTCCTCGGCCTTCCTCCTGAAATTTATTAGGAACAGGAGTGAAGAAAAATGTTAAGATTTTACATCTCCTCTCCACTATGACCGTTTGGTCTCCCACTCTAGCTCACCATTTCATTTAATTTCTAATTGAGCTGAATATTTTGACGTTTGAATGACGTTTCTATGTTGAAAAATGTGGAAGTAGTTAAGTGGAATAATAATAAAAACATTTTCTGTAGAACAATGAAGGCACCTTTTTACATGTAACCTTTTCCTTATCCGACTATAATAACAAAATTAATGGTAAATGGCTAGTATTTTTCCCTGTTATTGTGCTTCCATACTGACATTTAAACTAAATATAATACTTGAGTGAGGGGAGTTTCTGTGAGCCAGAGATGAGAAAAACCAGTCATCTGGTATTTGCAAAATCTATGGTGACGCATAATATATACACAAGGGATATACAAGCTATGCAACTAAGGTTAGTGTCCTTATTTTCTAGGAGCCTCCCCCAGAAGCCAATCATTCTCTTTTGAACTGCATCACATGAGGGGTATCCTCCCAGTTGCTAACTTTAAGAGTCTACTTGTGGAATTTTTGGTGTAACTGTGACACCTAGACTGTAGCTTAAGCAGACATAAAAACAGAATGACTAGCTTTTAAAGCTGAAAGTCTACTATTCAATCACATATTGATTGCTTTGTTTCAAATCCATTGTTGGTGTACAGAGGCAAAAGAACAAAAATGGTGTCACTGTCCAAATACTTATGGACTTAACTGTATGTGTTACTGACTGCTTCTTGACTGTGTTCTCTGCAGGGAGACAGAGAGCTGGCTGTAAAAGGAGAGGATGGACGACTGTACCACTGGATCCTCCCCTCCTTCTTCCAGCTGCTCAAAGACCTGGTGCAGGAAGGAAGGGAGTTTGCCGTCCTTTTTCGTACGTTTGGAACCGACCTACCTCGTGTGCTGAGGGCTGTATCCAGAGCACTGAATGAAGGGGCTCATCCACTGTTCCCTGATCTGCCTGATCTCAAGGTGAAGTAGAATCATCCGTATTCATTAAGTTAAAAGTGAGACATTCCCACCACTGTCTCGGTGGTGAGCAATATACGTCAGCCAAATTATTACATTTTACCCTTAGTTGTATCAAGCTGATAGTTAATTCACAGTAGTAACATAATAACTAGTTTACTTACAGTATATAGCCCAATGTCACACACTTGAGTAAGTCAAATGTTATTTACAGTATAACGCTTTTGGTTGAATATTTAAATCAAAGACAAGCAAATATTGTTGAATAACAACAAATTTGGGCAAGGAAGCACCAATAAAATGCCTTTTAGAAATAATAGGTTATGAGATGAATTTGCTGACATGACCTTTAGAGGGAGACTAGGGCCATATTCACAAAATAGAGTTAGGAGAAATTCCTAAAAATAAAGTCTGTGTCAGTCCTAAATTCAAGTGCAACTCCACCCTCAAATTCTGCTTGCATCCTCTCTCCCAGCAAATTAAAAAAATGCAACAAGTGGGGGAACAAAAGCTGTGTAGGGTGCGTGCCCTTGTGGCTTTTTTTTCTTTTTTACATCTGTAACATTGTAACTACCATTGCTTTACATCTGTATGTGGAATTGTACTGTGCTACTGTGTGTTCTCTTTCATCCTGCTCTCACCCTACCCCCCCACCCCCATCGTTTTTCTCTCTCTACCCATCCGGTTGAGGCAGATGACCGCCCACCAAGAGCCTGGTTCTGCTTGAGGCTTCTGCCTGTTAAAAGGCAGTTTTTCCTTGCCGCTGTTGCCTAGGGCTTGCTCATGCTGGAATTGTTGGGTCTATACATATAGAGTTGGTCTAGACTTGCTCTACAAGTGCTATGAGATAACTCTGTTATAATATAGCGCTATATAAATAAAATTGAATTGAATATGGTGTGGGTAAGTGACAGTGATTAGAGTCTTTTTTTAATATACATTTCATGATGCAGATAGGTCCCAACCTAAGTCAGCATTGGCCTCGCAAGGTTCAGGGCTGATTTAGTGTTAGGACTCAATCTGCTCACCAACACCGGCGATGACAGTTGGCACAACTCTATGCTGCTTGGACATGGGTAAAATACAGTTTGCAGCACTGATGATCTCAGTCAGTCTGCCTCGACCAGTTGAGTGAGTGAGTGAGTGGGAGAGAGAGGAAACACACAGCAGCACAGTAGAGTTCCACATAGAGATGTAAAGCAATGGTAGTTACAATGCTATTGATATTAAAATAATCAGCTAATCAACTAATAGTATTAGCAATACAACAACAGCGACACTAATAATAAGAGCAGTAACAATAGTAGCAGCAGCAGCTGCCTAGCTATAGCAATGGCAGTAAGCTATGTACATTACTCATAACAGGTGATATTGTTGACTTGTAGTAAGTTAGTAATTTGTTCTTATAGTGTAATGCATACATAGTGTATGTTGAAATATGGTTGTCTACTATCTACTACAAGCCAACTGGACAATTTCCCAAACCATACTGTGTAAACCTTCAAGGACAAAACAAGACTAAGTCCACAGCAAAGCTAGCTGCTCCGTGAGACTGTGCTTAGCCACAGTGCTGCTTTGAGCTAAATGCTAATGTCGGCATGCTAACATGCTCACAATGAGAACCTTAACTTGCAAATGTTTAGTAAGTAATGTATACCGTAATACTATAAAGTGTACGGTGTAGACCCGCTCTGTATGAAAAGTGCCTTGAGACAACTTTTGCTATGGTTTGAATTCATACAAATACAATTGAATTCACTATCTTAGTTTAACATGTTAGCATGCTAACATTCGCTAATTAGAATTAAACACATATTTGGTCATAAATTAAAGTATTGGACAAATAAAAATGTTGACCTGATGATGGCTCTAGGTAAAAAGTTAAGGGATCACCAAAATTGTTACAGTTCATCCTGTGGGTGACATGAATGTATGTACCAAGTTTCCTGGCAATCATAATAATTTATTTTATAGTTTAATGATCATTATCTATAAAGTATCCAGCTGACTTATTACAAAGCTAAAGATTAATAGAGTTGTTTCTTTTGCAGCTGGCACAGACTTTTTTATTTTAAGAAAGTTTAATGGTGGTATCACAATTAATTTAGGTCAAGTCTGCCAGAGGCTGTGTTTTCATAACAAAATCATTTCACACAAGTTTCTTTTGGTTTTATCTTAACTGCAGAGTTCAGAGCGGTTCTCCCTCTTTGTGTCTCTCTCTGACTCTTCTTGTCACTCAGTTAAGTATGAATATGACTCCGGGAAAGATCCGCTGTAGCAAGAGGGGAATCGTGCTTAGCCGAGCCGAGGACCGCGTGTCGACCTGTGATGGAGAAAGAGGCCTGTACAAGTACTTAAGCTCAGTTCAGGGCCTGGGAGGCTTTCAGGACCACTTTGAATGGTACGCACAACATTAATGTTGGCTTTGTGTTCTCTGTCCCATCATCCATTCTTTTTCAAATCTTTCTGTGTCCCTGTTTGCCATCTAGGTGGGCTACTAATACCTTCTCCATATGTGGGGGGAAGCCATTGTGGGTTGACCCGTTTGACCAAAATGTTCAACACATCTTCATAGATGACAACATACGACTGAATGACGAGGATACCATAGTTCATCCCAAGGTACTGTCACTGCTTTTAAAACGGACATCACCACTATTAGCAACCGTAAGGATTGTAACTACATTGATGGGTTTGTGGCACAGCTTAAAGTGGCTTATATTTTGAATAAACAGAATGCTGCAGGCATGAGGTATTTTTGTAGGTTGACCCAGAAGTAAGCATCACCCTGGTTCCCTGGACAGAATTTTGGATTATTGCAGAAAATAAGCTAGGTGGCAAACAAAAGTTTAATATACATACATATTTTGTTCTGCAAGATAATCTTCACAAATGAGCACCACTTTTATGAATTTTGAAGTGTAAATGCAATCACCAGAAGTACAAAGCTAACGTTGGCCTGTAAGCAAACTACACCACTGCCATATGACTTCACTGTCACCACTACTAAACTTCTTACTTAATAACTGTAGCATAATAATTTGTGCTCGCTCATGGTGGAATTGTTGGGTCTATACATATAGAGTTGGTCTAGACTTGCTCTATATTAACAAGTGCTGTGAGATATCTCCGTTAGATATAGCACTATATAAATAAAATTGAATTGAATTGAAACTGAATTGAATAATTTGATTCTGCGCACTTACCTCTTCGACAAAAGTCTTTGGGAACGTTTGAGTTAGAATAGTCTGCAAAAAGCATGAGTATAAACACAAGGCTGTAAAGGCGGACAAGTGAGTAGATGAGTTTCTGTGTTCGGTGTGATGAAGTTTAATGTCCCCGACAACCTCTGTTAGAAATGGCCTTTTTTAAGACATGTAAAAGCTTCAAGAATCATGAAAGGGGTATTTAGTGATGGAACAAAACGTGACAATCTCTTAAGCCTTATTTCAGACGTCTAATCAAAAAACCTTTCAAGAAACTTCTTCAACTTTGAGACGTGGAAACCAGAACTCATTTCTGCGTTTTAGGACTTATTCCACAGGTATATACAGTATATTATACTGTAATTAGTGATATTTTCATTTTTCTAAATTCCTTTTCACTTTGGAGATGGTTTAGCTTTTTAATTAGTGCCAGAGTCTGAGTTATGGGTGTTTTAAAAGATAAGTATGTAAACAGGCTTTACTACCACTGCTGTGACAAAATCAGCACTTTGTAACATAACCACTGAGTCACTGTTATTGATCTGCAGCTTTGAGAAACCTTCATACAGATATATGGTAATTTTATTAAACTAGCTGGAGTTGATAGTTTTCTTCTTTCACATGCAGTTGTTATTGACAGCATCTTATTTGTAGATGGAACTAGGCAGTAAGAGCACACTTGGGAATTCTTTTGGTAGGAGATTTTAGCAGCATAGACGACATCTCAAATGCCCACAGATCAGGTCATGGGCACTTGTTAGAAACAGCTAATTTTACGGTTTTTGCATCACGCTAGCTCTGTGTATAATGAGCTAAAATTACAACTTGGTCTCTGATAACAGAACATTGTACATTAAACTTATTTGTCTTTGTAACTTTTTGACAATGCTGTTTTAATGTTTTCTGGTGTTTTTTAGTGAACTCTGCAGCAATCAACTGCAGGGGCGAAAGGTTTTTGTATCCATCATTTAAAGTTATTTTCCACACAACAGCTTTTCCTGTTGTATTTGTCTTGCCTTTATTTAATCTTATGTCTCTATATTTATTAAATTGTTCAGTGAGGGTCCCAACTATATATTTCATGTAATAGGCCTTTTTTACAGAGGAAATTTTGACGTGTCACAGTAGGAAAAGCACGGGTATTACTTATAACACTAATGATGGCTCTTTTCTATTCAAGTGTCACACAGTAAGTCGTGACAGTGACTACGTTTACATGAACAAAGTATTCTGGGTTTTGCACCTTATTACGAAAGACAGTATTCCTAATATAGTCGTTTATTTATAAAACACATTTAAAAATGACAGCAGTTGACCAAAGTGCTGTACAATGAAAATAGTAAGAACCATAACACAATAAAGACACAGAAAAGACAAAATAAATAATAAATGAATAATAATGATATAATAGCAGCTCTCATACTGAATTAAAAGCCAAGGAATAAATTTTTTTTAAAACGATGGGATTTAAATAACAGGGGCCATCCTGACATGCAGATGCAACTGCAACTGCAAAGGCCTGGTCTCCCTTGTGCTTCAACCTTGATCTTGGCACAACCAGAAACAAGTGGTCAGTAGACCTAAGTGACCTTGATGGGATGTGTGGTTGTAGAAGGTCAGAGATATATGTTAAAGTTAACCCATTTAATGATTTATATAGGCAAACAACAAACAATAAAATCTTCAAATCAATCCTAAATCATACATGGAGCCAGTAAAGTGAGGCCAGTATGGGGGAAATGTGCACTTGTTAAAAGACGAGCGTTAGCATTCTGGACCAACTACAAGCGTGACAGGGAGGCCTGGCTAACACCAGCATGAAGCGCATTACAGTAGTCAAGTCGGGATGAGATAAAAGCATGTATAACCTTCTCAAAATCATTAAATGATAAAAAAGGCTCGACCTTAGATAAGCGCCTCAGTTGGAGAAAGCTAGATTTGATCACTGAGTTGATCTATTTGTTCAATTTAAAATCACTGTCCATTAAGTCCCTTAAGACTCTCCAGCTGATTCAAAATGCTGCGGCACATTTACTGACAAGAACCAGGAAAAGAGATCAAATTTCTCCTGTACTGGCTACCTGTAAAATCCAGAATTGAATTTAAAATCCTTCTCCTCACCTATAAAGCCCTTAATGGTCAGGCACCATCATAATGTAAAGAGCTCATAGTACACTATTACCCCACTAGAGGGGCTCCTTGTGGTTCTTAGAGTCTCTAACAGTAGAATGGGAGCAAGAGCCTTCAGCTATCAAGCTCCTCTCCTGTGGAACCAGCTTCCAGTCTGTGTATGGGAGAGAGACACCCTCCTCACATTTAAGAGTAGGCTTAAGACCTTCCTCTTTGATAAAGCTTATAGCAGGGCTGACTCAGGTGAGCCCTGAGCCACCACTTAGTTATGCTGCTATAGGCCTAGACTGCCGGGAGACATCCCCTGATGCACTGAGCGCTCTCTCTCACACTCTCTCTGTCTCTGTTTCTCTGTCTGTCTGCCTCTCTGTCTCTCCCTCTGTGTCTGTCTGTCTGTGTCTCTCTCTCTCTGCATCTGTCTGTCTGTCTGTCTCTCTCTCTCTCTGTGAATTGTTGGGTCTATACATATAGAGTTGGTTTAGACTTGCTCTATATTAACAGTGCTATGAGATAACCCTGCTCTGATATAGCGCTATATAAATAAAACAGAATTTTATTGAATGACCATCAGATGTTAAATCTAGGCATTAAAACTGCTGATAATGGCTGAAATGTGTGTTAGATGGGGGAGAGATGGAGGGACAGAGCTGCGTGTGTCAGGGTTTGAATGCATTTTTTAAGTTTCTCTTTAAATTTGCAATGTCAATGTCAGCAGTGTGCAGAAGCAGATTTTTGATATATGACCCATCATATAATCTGCTACACACCTGTCTGTATACACCTTAGTCTGAACTAAATGTTTAACATTTTAAGATTATCAACCCTTTAACACCAATACAAAAGACAATGTAATTATTATTTTGTGGATTGCTTACTTTAAAAAAATCCATCCTCACATTAATTGCAATTGTTGTACCATCACATTTGGTTTCAGCTGGGTTTTGTGTTCACTGCACCTATGTATATTAGAGAAACTTTGGTATTAAGTCTTAAAACAGCTCTCTCATTTAGCTGTATTGCACCAGCAATGCTGAACTACAGAAAATACATTCCCCATTGCCTTCCAAGGACACTTGCAGGATTCAGCCATCGTGTTTCTGAATTTAAGTCCAACATCCACTCTGCTTTTACCTCTGGTTAGGTTGACACCACATCCTGAGAAAAATATCTGGCTATTTAGCTGCTAAATGCTCCACAATGTTCACCAAGTGTGTCTGTACAGACTAAAACACAGTAGAACTGGGACCTGCAGCTACAACCTACTCCTTTCACATTACACATAGTCATTTGATCCATTGTTAATATAAAAATTCAGAATGTGCACAAGAAACCAGGTTACTGGAAGAAGCCATGCCAGAGAATGCAGTTACTGTATGGAGTTAAATCTCTATCTAAAATCAAGAGCATGCTCTTTCAGTTTGAGAGCATACTTTATTAATTTTATCTTCAGATTTTGTCCTCTCGCACCAAAATAACACTTGCTTGCACTTGGATTTATGCTCTTGTATTGTTTTTCTGTGCGCACGGATTTTTTTCTGTGCGGACGGATTTTTTTCTGTGCTCAGCCCTCCCTATCCTTTACAATAAATACGTAAAAATTTGTAAAAATCTTAAAACAGATCGTCTTCAATTTTGGTGGGAGAGCACAAAATCTGAAGATAAAATTAATAAAGTATGCTCTCAAACTGAAAGAGCATGTTCTTGATTTTAGATAGAGATTTAACTCCATAGCAATCGCCAGTCCCGGGCCACACCCAC
>JAVQJF010048110.1:0-52307 GCA_036023855.1 Gadopsis marmoratus
GGGTCTGTAGATATAGAGTTGGCTTGGACTTGCTCTATATTAACAAGTGCTATGAGATAACTTTGTTATGATATAGCGCTATATAAATAAAATTTGATTTGATTTGATTTGATTTGATAATGATGACTTCACTTTAGGCTTTAGGACATTGTGATGGGCATTTTTCACTGTTTTCTGACATTTTAAAGACCACACTATTAATTGGGAGAACATCAACCTATTTTTTTTCCAATTATCCATCTACTGACAGGGATAGTATTGTGTTACAATGGCAACAGTCATAATCAAGAAATATAAAGGAAATGTGAGACATTACATTTTTATTTGTTCATTATTTTCCCTACGTTCGATTTCAAGTTGCTAATGGCGCTCATACAGATTACTGGTTTACTAGAAAGATAAAATTTGATTACTGACTTGTATTCTAAAATCATCTATTCTACCACTGTAATATACTTTTTTTTTCTAACAAATCATCTAAGCAGTGCATATCGCACATAGTTGCACACTTCACTTTGTAATTGTTCGACATGAATTTAAAAATATTCTTCACACATATCGTGCTGATTAGGGTGACATAATCACAGCTACATAATAAGTAATAAAGTGTGGTAGCGCTCTTGTTGTGATGTCGATCAATGTCAAAGACAAAAGGCATGATTTTTGTTTTTGTTGGACCTTCCTGAAGGTCACCTGGTTTTGCCATTATTGAGAGTAGAGCATTCCAGCACATCAGCAGCAGTCCGTCTCCTCTCATCAGGAAAAGGATGAGCAGCAGGTGCGCCACAGGCTGGAGAAAGAAATGACAAAGAACTGAAATCAAAGTGCATTTACAGAATTAACTGTCAGTCTATACTACAAACATACTTTTAAAAGGGATGTTGGCTCCAATCCAACTGTTAGAATGTTTAACCTTCATTCAAATAATTACTGAAGGAGACCATCTTATGGTGCAATTACTGGCCAGGTAGCAAGGAGGCGTGCGTGTGTGTGCTGTGGGAACATTTGGCTTTAACAAGCAGTGCAGCAGGTTGCTGGAAAAACGTGAATGCACTTGCCACCGGCAGACCAGAGGACAATACAACTGATTAGTTTGGGGCAGCAGAGCTCCAGTGGTGCCATTCATTCTGCCTGCACCCCATCTAAGATGGTTTCCATGCCAACTACCTGCCATCTTTAGTGTGGCACAGCCAGGAGATTTGACTGGAAAACTATGGCACAATGTTTTTTTGCATGCTTGACATATAAGAGCTGACATGTTAATGAACAGCCTTTCTATATACAATATTTTCTTCAAGTAATTTGTACATTTTACTGTAGAGGCAGGAGTAAGGCAGAATCTGCCGGCAGAGCGTGATGCCTGTCAAAATTGAAAATTGGACAGTTTATAAAGGAATGGGAGCAGTGTGAAATTAACTGTGTGTACTGTATAATACACACTCCCTGCTTGGTGATTCATAAGTTGAATGGATGCTTATAAAGTGACTCAGGTGCAGCCCTGGCAGCTGCAATTTTGCTGGGGGTGCTCGGTGATTGTGAGGCGAGCAATCTGTTTTCCTCTGCACCAAAATCCTGTAACACAACAACTTCCAGCACTGCTGTTTGATGAAGCCTGCCAACCGTCTTACACTGGCAGCCACTGAGTGATGCATTATTCTCCTCAAATGATGGGGGTCATTTACACTGTCACAGGATTTGGACACTTCTGCCACAGTATATTCTCGAGATTATGAATCATTTTGTGAGAAATTGCAATGGGACAGCACAATGTGCTGTGAGTGCAATGTTTAGTCTGTATTCAGGATTCAGGATAATTATAATTACATGGGAAAATATTGACATTGTTTGACCATAATGGCAATGGCATGATGGCAATTCCCAAGTCCGCTAAAGTGGCCGTCTCTTAGTTCCTTGGGTTTGCCTCTCTCTGAGGTCAGAGTCATTGGTCTGGAGATTTCCCTGCATGCCTCACCTGGGAAAAACAAACAAGTGTTGCTGAAATATTTAAGCATGCCAACAATGTGTGCTGCTCTGCAGGATGCAAGGGCTGTCAGTTGGTGTTGATTAAAAGACGAAAATGGAGTAAAATGTCCCAATTTCAGCTTCGTTCCACATGCTTGTCCGTCGCGGCTCATTTAAAGATTGTAAAAAGCTGGACAACAATTTTTTTGGATCATCACTTTTCTCGCACACACGTGGCAGGAAACTGGCATTTTCATGTGGAAGTATTACACAAGAAAGCAAGCAGGGACTTGATAGCACCAGACAGCTCGGCTGGACTGTGCTTTGACAGCTGCTCTCAAAGGAGAGGTTTGGTCTGCGTCATGTACAGTTTGCCCACACTGCTAAGGGAATATCAGAGGCGATGGAAATAGCTTTATGTCTCTGGTTTTATCAATCAGCTCATCAATGCATGATCAATATGCATTTTCTATGAGCTTTCATAAGCATTTCAGAAACATAGTCATGTACAGTAACCCTGGTAACTGCCACCCTCTCCAACACTTGCAATGAGGCCAAGTAGACTGGGACTGATGGTGGATCAAATTTTAATCGGGATAAAGCTAAACTGTGGCCAGGAACCTGAGTGGGTGGTCGGTCATATCTGCCATGTGCCAGTAGATCTGTACACATATTGAACAAAGCTTCTGAGGATCAGTAGAAACTTGCTGTCCTCCCTCTATTACGTTATGCTGCCTCTGAATTCAGCTATATTGGGGTGTGACATCCACCGTTTTATTCGCTGTGACAACAATAGTGTAAATTCTGAATCATATGCCAACACTGAGAACACTGAGGGGAAAAGCGAGGCCGTCAGAAGAAATGTCTGTGCTGCACACAGATGTGACTGCTGAGTAGAATAGTTATGTGGCTTTAGAAAGCAGGAAGGACATGCAAAACATTTACATGAATCAAAGGTGCAAGTCTAATGCACACGGGATTGATTCCACCTATTGGTCTGTCTGCTAATGCAAGTGTGTTTTAATAAGCTCCAATCTCAGGCTCCTCTCTAGTCTACTGCTGGTTAAATTAGCTTAGCATAAAGGCTGGAAACTGAGGGGAAAAGCTAGCCTGACTCTGGCTAAAGTTATATAATTGGCCTACTAGCACCTCTAAATATCACTAACTAATACATTCGATCTTGTCTCTTTTGCTGGTTGGTGGATTTTGTTACTTTCGTCTCGTCTAATCATCGCCTGACTGAATATTTAATGGACAAAAATGAGAGCGGTGTCAATCTTCTCATCTAACTTTGTAAGAAAGGGAATTAACAACTTAATCGTATTTCCAAAAATGTTGAACTATTCCTAAAAGTCTAATTATATAGTACATATGTTTTTTTTGGCCTCTTGGGGGCAGCAGAAACAAGCTGTGAACAAAACCCTGTCACAAGTTAATGTAGGCAGCAAATTGCCTATTAAGCTACACATACTGCAGATATAGAGCAACATTAGCACTCATTTGGAGTCGTGTTTACCACGTGTCTACTTTAAGTCCAATATTTACTTGCTCTCCACCAGTCCCTGAGGGAAATATGTGGATCTTTAGCTGCTAAACACTCCACTATGTTCACGCACTATTTTGCTAAATTTGTCAGTTAGCAACGAGTCTGCCCAAACACCAAACAGCAGTTTGGGTGTTAGGTGGTCATCACTATAAGCGACCCCTTAGCCATTTTATATTATTGGCTATTTGCTTTCCAACTACTTACAATGGATTAAAATAAGGCAATCCAAGTGAAAATATGAACTACTTAAGGAACATTACCTAGTATGTTAAAAGTAGCTTTACAGTACATGAACTGTGTTATTTGTCCCAGTATATGCTGCTCCCAAAAGTCACATTTAAACAGAAGAGCATCAGGGTGAGCTTCTTTGTCAGATGTGATCTGTGCAACCGATGAGGGGTGTTTGTCATCTACGAGTACCTGAGGCATTATGGCATTTGTGCTTGTCTGGGGTTATTTAAAGCCTCAGGGGAGTTATAGGACTGTGTTGCAGTGATGGTGTCAAGGATCACTTCAGCTTGGTTCTTGAAAGGGGCTGTAATACTGAAGGAGAGATTGTCCTTCGCTCAATAAGTAGCTCCCTGCGTATACAGATTTAGGGTTGCACTGAAAGAGGAGTTGAAGGGAGAAAAACAAGCCACATGATCAATATGGTTTGTGTGTTTGATTTTGGATGACAAATTAGACGTCAGCCATATTCCTATTTTGTGCTGTTACCTGTTAGCATTCCACGTCATGAAAATCCTGAAGGAATTACGTATGCAGATTTTGATTAGTTAGTGCAGCAATTACAGTACGTTACAAACTAATCTATGACTAGCACTATAAAATCTTGGCATATAATATATATAGTCGGTCTAGACTTGCTCTATATTAACAACTGCTATGAGGCAACTTTGTTATGAAATGGCGCTATATAAATAAAACTGAATTGAATTTAATAATATCCCCATGGCATTATAGTCAGAGTTAGTGTCTGAATCTCTTAATTCTTATTACACTCACACTACAGCTGAGCTGTGAGTAAACAGGAGCATACAGTAACCTTGTTTTATAGTAAGGCATATTTACATAGTATAAATATGGTAGCCTGTGTTATAATTTACCATACTGCTCGCTGTAGGAACTTTTCTGCGGGCCTTATATATACATATTTATCAATACTTTTACAGTATTGTTATCTTACATAACAAGAACTATCCAGAAATGGCAAGATGAGCACCAGGTTTTTACTGAGCATGATTTACATGTTCAGTATGGATGTGATATGAGCTTTGTTGTTGTCATCTTTCTTATAGATTCAGACTCTTTGCTATGCACAAAATAGAACATGTCCTACTAATGCTTCTGCCATAACTTAATTTCATTTGTTCTACTTGCAATCATCAATGTTAGATATGTTTTATTTATACTTCTGACATCTTTTCCATAACTCATAACAATAATGTTGCAACTTTCTGACAAGCACATTAACCCTCATAGTTCTTTTAATGAAGAGCATATTCAATTGAAAAACTATTGATGTGGGTTTGAGCTCAAACAAGGGCCTATGAAAAACCTTTAACACAATATAAAGGAGTCCTCTTGCAGTCACCCTAACCCAATGTCACAAAGGTGTTATAGGCACACATAGGCAAACATAATGTGGTTGTCCTCATGTGTTGTATTTCTTTCTTTCTGTACCACCATTAAAACATGACTGAACAGAGTATGAAGTTACAGAGAGCCACCATTTCTTTCCTGGTTTTGGCTGGCTGGTGTTCAAATCTATTTTGAAGACCCACTGCAAAGCAGAGGATATTAAAGGTCTGTTAAAGAGTTTTTTGTGAATACTAATAATTCAGACAAAAGTAGGCTATGCGCTTAAAAATACAGAAAAACAGCCACTCCCCAAATACTATTAAACATGAATATGTGGAGCTACAGCAGGGGAACAATTCCTTGTTGGGGCACAGTACTATATTGATTTACACTGGCAGTGGCACATAAAACTATTAACACAAGAACCACTTACAAATGCCTTATGTAATATGAGTCTCTCTCTGAATCCAACTATGGACATACATCTGAATCAAGTTGTGTAAAATGGACACCGGATGCAAGTCTAAACAGTTGATAGAGTGTACCGAATAAAATAAGAGCTCATAGAGCAATCAAATATTTCATGTGGCAGCGAGATAATGTTTCACCAATGTTTTGGAACATGTTATCTGTCCTTGTTCTACCTTATCACCTAAGATGGAACAAAACTCATCTGCTTTCTGTTGGTTTATGCACATGTGACAGAAATGTTAGTTTTAGAAATCATGTTCCCTTTATCCATGAGAGGTATTCTTCCTTTCCAGATTGCACAAGCTTCTCTTGCACTCCCTTTGTGCTGAATGTCCTCGAGCGCATCATCTTGTCACTTATCAATCACAAATAAAGTGGCGCACATGCTGTCAAAAAACAATTTCATGTCACCATATTGCTCAGTTGTCTAGACGTTTAAGACTTATTCCAAGAAAGGTTTTCCTCTCTCTTTCTATGAAAACAATGCCAGCTGAAAGGAAAATCAAAATGTGAAGGACAGTAGTGGAGAAGGGGTAGCGGTACAACAGCCATTCCATGTCACAATATATTGAATTCTAGCTCATTAGAGGAGAAAAATATATGTCCGGTCCGACAGTAATGTTCGCCCAGCCTTTGTCAGCATTCCTGCTTTTCTCTGAGAAATATGTGCAGAGATTAATTGTCTTGAGTGACTTGACACCCATGTCACTGTGTCAAGTAAACACCCACAGAGCTGCTGTTGGTGGTGGCAAGTCATTTCTGCCTCTCAGACAAACAGCTATTACTGTTCCCTCATACAGCCTCTACTTGAAACAGGAGTGTGTGGGGACAGTGTGAAGAAGCAGTTAACAATCTGTTGCACAAGCAAGAGAGGTGCAAACAACGGGTTTAAAATAGTTCTAGGTGTTATCTGCAGAGGGATCGGGACATGGATTTTAATCGTGATGAGGTTTTCATTTGTATGCATGCAGAAAATTATGCAAAGGTGCGTACATGGCACTGACAACGTTAAGGATCTTTATAACAGATAGAGAAATCAGTTTATGGCCTTTCTACAATAACAGAAAATATCAACTTATATCCATCAGTATCCATCAATATTATTACATTCTGAATGCAGAAAAATATTTGGAATTATTTCAGATTTATGCATCACAGTGTTCTGGGTGACAAAATATACTTCAGTGAAATAGGAACACAAGACTATGTATGTCCTCTGTAATTGACACAGTGTTTGTCTCTCTCAGCAAACACTATTCATAAGAGCTTTGCACCCACAGACTCTCAAAGCATGTGAATTCTTCTCTGTGCAGAAATTGTTTATACTACATCCACATTATACTCTGTCTTAATTTACAAATGCAAATGTAATATATTTCACAGGCATGATACAGTATATAGACATTGTACAGCAACCACAGAAAACCTTATAGGAATTTTAAACATTACACTACCATAATATATCATTATTATATTACAGTGATATTACAGCGATTTCTCATTGGGGATATATGGAACTTGCCTCATTATGTGAGGGCTCAGCATGTCCCTTTACAACAGTCTGAATCACAATCGCTCTCACACCACCTATCTTCGCACTCCCCCGATAATGTATGTTACCAACCAACCGTATAATGAGTATGTCAGGTAAAATGTTTTTTGTTTTTTTTATATTGGTACATATGTAAATAATTTGTGTGGAACTTTAACCAGGTCCAAATTAAACATGTTCATATACAAAGTATGTAAAATGTACATTTTACAACATGTTATATTTTATATGTATACAGCTCTGGGAAAAATTAAGAGACCACACTAAATTTTCCAAAGTTCATTTTACTCAAACGCATACCTAGAAACAGTGAAACCAAAGAACTGATACTTTTGCAGTGGTCTCTTAAATCTTTCCAGAGCTGTATCTATATATGCACGCAGCTAAGGGCTGAAACGCTAAGAAAATGCCTGTAGCTAGCTAAAAACACTACATGTGTCAAAAGGATTTTAGTGGCAGCACTCTATGTCTGCCAGAGAGGACAAACCCAATATTGTTATTATTGCAAGTTCCTGTAGCTGGAGCTTTCCGACTCGGCCACATACCACTACACAAGGTTCTTGCAGTACAGTTAACCTAAAATTGGATGTTTGACTGGCCTGTGGCTAAATGCTAGCTGCACACACAGACGTGCTGAGTGTCAGGATTCTACAGTCCCCCCCTTCCTGCTGATGCCACACGTCTGGATCTACTTTTGTCTTAATTAATTAGCCATTAATTGTTTTCCCCTCCGGCGTGGGCGGGGCTTAAACGAGAGGGGGTTTAAAAGCTGACGATCATCTACCTGTTTCACGAGCAATGTGTACAAATTTCAAATAATTTAATGTCCTCATTGGGCCGTGCGTGTGTGTGTGTGTGGGCGCGCGCGCGCGCGCACATGCGTTCGCGCGTGCGAGGAACGCAGAAGTCATTATGTAACATGTTCCCAATCCCATCCCGGCCCGAGTCTGAGGCATAAGGTCGCTTTAAGAGAGATCTCGGCTCCGAGCAGGGATCCTGGCAGGACGCCTCCTCTGGCCACAAAAGTCTGCCGCGTCTCACCTGATGCAGAGCAGCGCTCGGAGTCCCAAGAATACAACATATTTCGGTAAGAAACAGCGGCTAATTTCGTGGCTAATTAAAATTTCGTGCTAGCTTAATAGTTTTTTTTGTTTTGTTTTTTGAGCGGTGGAATATTACCTGAAGGTATAATGACGTTTTCCTAAAGGGTCTGTTGTTTTCTTTTTCGTGAAATGCTGCGAAAGCGCTCTAATGAGTCCAATATTTCAGTCTAATATTTATTTATATATTCTTACGGTGCGTGTTAGGGACTTTTTATTTCCTCACCGCACGCGCTGGTATTTTGAATGTCAGGCTATTATAGAAGCCATTCTAATGGGCTTCACAGGTTTCTTCTCACTCACCACTGGTCAGGCTGTTCTCCGTAGGTAAACGTGTGGACGTTCAGCAGGTATAGAGGTGGAAATGATGCGTGTGTGTGTCCCCCGAACAGGAGAGCGGTGAGCCCACACGCTGGTACTCCGGAGTCTCCTCCACCTGTCCGGAGCTGACAAAGTCCGCCTGACACACAGCTGCAGACAGACAGACAGACAGACAGGGCATCCAGGACCGCTGCAGAGACCGAGGGTAGGACACACTCACTGTAACCACTCTCACACTCTCCATCCCCTCATATGGTTTTCATGTGGCGCGTGATGGCTGTAATCTTTTTTTTTTTGCATGAGCGACTCCGGACTGGTGGCTGTTTATGTGTCATGCCAAAGTGTTGTGGTGAGAAAAAGCCGTATTTGCAAATTACAAACATCTCCACTTTGAGACAAATCCCCCTGAGCTGTAATTTCTTCGTCTGGTTTCTCTGCAGGGGCTTCACAGTTCCTCCCATTTAGTCTATATTGTACATTTTTCTGCCTGGTCACTTTAATCTGCGGACACTCTGTGCAATTCATAATCAATCTCATCTCAAATATTAATAATGTGCTTGGTAATTTTCCTTTACCAGCAGACACCAACACAAGCAGTGCATCACTTTTACGTGTTCAAAGTCTTCCCATAAACACTCAGCACCAAGGCTGCAGCATATGATATCCAGATGCATATCAAGACATTCTGTCAGGTCGACATCCAGGAGGGGATTTATTATCCAGGCGCCTTAACAGCAAAGACTGTGTACCACAAAGGAATCCAAGTGGTATTATCATATTTAACCATAGGTGCAAGTGTTTGCTTTGTGTCATGAATTCTCTCGCTTTGTTTGTAATCAGCACAGATGAAACGGCACATTATACATTGCACTGCTGCTCATAAGAGAGACAGCCGCAAGCAATTAATGGCCTACCTGTCAGCATTTGTCATCGTTAAGGAGTCCTCAATTAAATATGATGAATCCTTTAAATCCTGTGGATTCTGTTACCATAGCTGTGTTGCAAAACTAATTTCTGGGGAATTGAGCCATGGGCAAAACATTTCAGTTAATCAGCAGTTTTCACTGCTGCGCACACACACACACACACACACACACACACACACACACACACACACACACACACACACACAATAATATGCACATAAGTAAACGTCCACACACACTATTCAGATGTTCTTGGTTTTCTTGGTGTAACGTAATTGTCTTTCTCTTCTGTTTGCCAGTACATTAGTTTGTTGGAGATTGTAAGGACCACTTGTGCTTTAGATGCCGAGAAGCTGCTGTGAATGCTCGGTGACAATGAGAGGTGTCTGTTCCTTTATGGACAGAAACCGAAACGATTCCTGCTGTCAAAAGGGGAGAAAACAGTTAGAGGGAATGATTGTCTCTGAAGGAGCAGTCATTATCACCATTATTGTGATGGAAATTTAAATCAGCATGCCATTATAGCAACGCCGCGTTGTCTGGATCTGTGCTGCTTTCTTGATGATATGCCATCAGTGCATCATTTATTCTTATAGCCAGTCCTCGAGGAGATAGAAAATTTGCCTTCTGTCAACAGCCTCTTGATATTTGCATACCGACATTAATTATTCTCTTCATAAATCTCTTTGAGTTTTTTTTTTATATTGAATGCAATGGGCTCAAAGGTGAAACTGGACCACTACATACCTCTCAGCACCAAAGAGACACATCCAGGGGCAGCTACAATCTGTCCTGCAGCAAGAGAGACGCTGCCACGTATCCTCATTTAAAAGAAGCAACAGTGTGATGATGAAATTAGCTTTTTCATCAAGGTCAATTTATATTCATGCTGCAGTTTTTATGGGTGCTACATTTCAATTTTAATGATAACCCAACATCTTAACATCTCAAGAGTTCATAACTTGAAAAATAAACTTTTCATGAAATTTGTTTAAGGTTATTCATCTTTTTTCTTTTTCTTTTTTTTATCCAGGAAGCAAATGAAGACTGCTGTAAACACTGCCAAAGATTAAGGATCTGCAAAAGCTGTAAAAAAAAAAAAAAAATGCAAATATTATTCATGAAGTAATTACAGCAGGTGTGACACAACAAATTAAGTTTGTTCAGTCCCCGGCCTTTGAAGTGAGCCCAGGAAAACCATCATGGAAATGCAGCACAACACCAATCACAACCAAGCCTTGAGGAAAGAAATACCGTGGAATTTAACGGAGGAATGCTCACTCTCAGTGAGTGGCACCACTTTTCTCATCATTGCTTACAGTGCATTTATGGCAGTGGGTCTCATTGGGAACTCTTGCCTGGTGTTTGTCATCACACGGCACAAGGAGATGCGCAATGTCACCAATATCTTCATCGCCAACCTGTCCTGTTCTGACATCCTCATGTGCATTGTGTGCCTGCCGGTCACAATTATCTACACACTGATGGACCGCTGGATCCTAGGAGACGTCCTCTGTAAGCTCACGCCCTTCATCCAGTGTACATCAGTTACTGTTTCCATCTTCTCCCTAGTCCTCATCGCCTTGGAGCGCTACCAGCTCATTGTCCACCCGACTGGATGGAAGCCTATGGTGGGCCAGTCCTACTTGGCCGTGGCTGTCACCTGGATCGTGTCCAGCCTAATCTCAGTGCCTTTCTTCTCGTACAATGTACTTACCTTGCCTTTCCAGAACCTGAGCGTCCCCTTCCTAGTCAGCGACCACCTTGTTTGTGAGGAGCGGTGGCCATCGGTTCAAGAACGGCGAGCTTACACCACTTCCCTGCTCGCCTTCCAGTACTTCCTTCCTCTTGTCCTCATCATGGTCTGTTACATGCACATCTACCTGCGCCTCATGAGGAGGAAGGACATGGTGGAGCGTGGCAGGAACACCACTCAAAAGAAAAACAAGGGCTCCACCAGAATCAACACCATGTTATTCTCCATTGTGGTGGCATTCGCCCTCTCCTGGCTCCCTCTCAATGTCTTCAACACGGTGTTTGACTGGAACCACGAGGCCATACCGGTCTGTGGCCATGACATCATCTTCTCATTCTGCCACCTCACTGCCATGGCCTCCACATGCGTCAACCCCATCATCTATGGTTTCCTCAACAGCAATTTCCAGAAACAGCTCAAGACCACCCTGTTGCGCTGTCGCTGCTGGGGGGTGGAAGAGAGGTATGAGAGTGTCCCGCTCTCCACTGTCAGCACGGAGGTTACCAAGGGGTCAATCTTGAGCAACGGCTCTATCAGCATCAATACTTAGATTCAAGCATTTTCAGTAAAAGACAAAGAACCTACTGGGGCCTCTTTCGTCCTCATTGTGTCATCCTTAGGAGCTTTCCTTGCTTCAGTGCATCGAAAAGCAAGGTTGACATTTAGAAAGTTATAAACCTCACAATAGCAGTCCAGAGGGAGCCGCCCTCAATTCAATGAGTTCACATGTAAGAGGAAGTAGATAACAAAATGATGGTACAAAGGTTGGACAAGTTTATGTTTTGTTGGGCGACTGAAGGCACTTTAAATGAGCACTTTTGCAACTGTGGTCTGTAAATTTAAATTCCCCATGTGATGTGGGGATTTAAAACACCCAAATGAAGAGACAGCATTTAATCTGGTATAAATCTGTCATGTTTTCTTTCTAAAGCACTGGGGTCTACCCAGAGGTCATGTTTAAATGAATATCAGCTGTTAAGAGTTTCCTTTTCACACTATTCCCTGCTATTAATATGAGCAGTATCGAAAGGACAAAGGGGTTGTGGTACTGCAAACGTTCTTTTCAAATTTGCTGTTTTATGTTTTAGGAATTGTGAACTGTGATGTGTTAACGATTATCGACAGAGTAGCTTATTTTGTAACTGAGGACATTAGAAACATTAGTGCATTTAAGTGTGGCTCCAGGCATTCATTCAGACGATTTACTGGCATCATCTTAATGCATTTCTTATGACCTAAAATCCCCACAAACGATGTAATGATCTATTACAGAGCGCCATGGCAAGAGCTATATACATTTCATGCTGTCTGCCAAGGGCTGCGCTCCAGTATATTGTGCGTGTGGGATGTTTTTTTTTCTCTTAAAATGTGCCATACAGTAACCATATATCAAGTGCCATAAAACAAAATAAAAGTGGCAGTAAAGGACTTTGCCTGAGCGGGGTTCTTCTGCTGTATATAACATTACTAAATACATGTATGGCCTGTAAATGATGTAACACAGTTATAGTTTATGGTGTGGTGGGAAGTAAAGAGCACCGTGTAGCATAGAAGATATCTCCTAGGAAACCTGTTGTTAGTCACTTCTCTTTGTGGTTTTGAACTGAATTAAAACATTTACTATTATCTTTAATGATTACGTCTATGTTGTAATAATTGATTTTGATGAGGCACGATCTTGACTGGTTGCTCTTCAATTCTTGTACTGCCTTCTATTATTTGCTTGGCAAACTTCATGTCTGCCTTGCTCTCTGAGTGCGTGTTAAACACAATAGATTTTCTGCTGCTACCTTGCAGGTCAGTTCATCCACATCTTTCTCAGCTTTTAACAGATTATTGATTGGTCCCAAGTCTCCTGTCAATCCCCTCTCCTCCTATATTTTCTTCCTCTCACCTGTCTTTCCTTTAAAAACACCACCGATTGAAGCAGCAGTGTTCATTTTGTTTGGAAGAAAGGACCCAAGATGCCAGAGGTGCTGATGTACTCCAGCGACACTTGACAACGAGTGGAGCTTAAATGATGCCATTTTACATTGTTACCCAAGTAACTGTTAAGGGGCTATGGGCACATTACTGGACTATGAAATGAAGCTCAGCTGAAGACAAACACTTAATGAGCACGCGGTGCCAGACTCTGGTTGTCAGTGGAGCAGTTCCAGAAAAATTTGCATCTTGGCTCTCCACGTTTTAATTTAGAGAGATTCTCATATAAGCACAAGGATCGCAGGAACAACATGAACTACAAGACTGGCCAGAATTTTCCCCAAGCTGTTGTTTTGAGCATTTAAATTCTCGTCAGTCACATTTTTCTGCTCGCCTTAACTACTGTAAGGATAGGGCATAATTCATCCAGCTTTGTTGTATTGCAATATTAATAGTTATAATAACCTCTTTCAGTGCCTTCTGTTGCTTTGTAGAAGAAAGTCCTTCCCTGAAGTGTGAGGTCTTCTCCCCAGCCAACACTTGCAAAGGAGGCAGCAGAATGTAGAAGCTGTATACAGGATCTACAGTATAATGTAGATCTGCAGGGTCCACACTGAGCCTAAGGAACTCTGAAAAGCTACATAAGGTGTTTTCAAAATAGATATACTACAAAATAATGTTATAATTGAAAAACGTATATGCTCGTATGATGTCAGACAAAGTAGTTGGCCTTTTGCACATTTGCTCCTTTGTAAGAAAGAGCTAATCTTTTTGTTTTGGCAGATGAAAAGGTCAGAGGGAGTTAGTCACTTCTCTTTGTGGTTTTGAACTGAATTAAAACATTTACTATTATCTTTAATGATTACATCTCTGTTGTAATATCTATGTTGCGATCTTGACTGTTCCTCAATTCTTGTACTGCCTTCCATCATTTGTTTGACAATCTTCGTGTCTGCCTTGCTCTCTGACTGTGTGTCAAACACAGAATAGACTTTTCGCTGCCACTTGCAGGTCAGTTCATCCACATCGTTCTCAGCTTTGAACAGATAATTGATTGGTCCCAAGTCTCCTGTTAAAGGCAAAACCAGACTGCATCATTTCCACTTTAGGAAACAGCAGGGAGTGTGGGATGCTAATTCCCCAGACATTATAACGCTGATGTGTTTGCACAAGTCAATCAACAATTGCCAATGTTGTAGTATGCAGTGTACAGGAAAAGAAGCCTCTTCTAAACAGTTATTATTTTAACATTTTTGTGAGGTCAAATTCAGTGTGTTGCCTCTGTGTGCATTATTCAGGGGGAAGTCTGAGATCAAAATGCATTTTAGATGTGCTTATAGTGTTGAATAAATCAGTGTTGTGTTTGGTACCTTAGCATGGGGAGGGGGGAATGCTGTTCAAACCACAGAAGAAGTATATCAACTAAGAGGAAAGAAGAGGGCAAGCGTGTTGCTCTCAGGGGCCTTTTTAGCTTTGATGATAATGTCAGGAGGTCAAGTGTTGTTTCTTCTGAGCATTTAAATTGTCTTCAGTGTAATGCAGATCTGCAGGGTTCATACTGAGCCTAAGGAATTGTGAAAAGAAAACAGATATGCTACGAAATAATTTTCAAAATTGAAAGTCGTATATGCAACGATGTCAGACAAAGTCATTGGCCTTGTGCGCCTTTGCTCCCTTGTAAGAAGGAACTAATCTTTTTGTTTTGGCAGATGAAAAGGTCAGAGGGAGTGGGACTGCTGCCTCTGGAATATTAATCATGGCATTATACATATTAACAACTACTGGATGCATTGAAACAGACAGGTAGCTCAACTAAGGGTCACAGCTCAGTTGATATTTCCTCGTTCTATTATCTTTCTATTGCAGTGCCCTGATGGTTCTGCCTCGAATCAGGCGTGGAATTTTTGAATCCCAGTTTTACCTATTTATTAGTGTGGATATCCTAACAGCATTACTGCTGTGGCAGCCAGTTACACTCGTGAAACCCTCCCAGATGAATTCAAGGCAATACAGGCCTGCATGTCTCCGCTTTTGAAGTAAATTTAGAAATATCCATCATATACTGGTAGATATTTCTGGGCCTCGATTTCCTCTGTGTCTTCTGTAGTATTAATAACAAACACACACACACACACACACACATAAGCAGGAATAGCAACCCCTTGATTGGTGGTTTTGTCCTTGCATTCATGTGCAGCCTTCACAAAAAGAAAAAAGAGAGACAAACGGACAGACTTTTCAAAAACGAAACAAGAAATTCTTTCATCTCTTCTTTCATCTCTGTTATCTTGCCCTGACAATTTATGATCTGGCCTCTGCATCTGACCTTCCATTTTCTTTGGTCAGAAGAAAAGAGGTAGACCACAGCCTGCTTTAGTTGCCTGGTTACTGTTTCCTCAGGGATTTCAATGGGTTTCCTTCAAGCTGACAGAGAGCACCAAGCTATTAAAGGCACTTTATTAAACACTGACAGAGCAGCAGCGCCAGGCTGAAGCAGTTTTAGCGGAACCAGCTCAGTCAGATAGTTCTCCCGCTTGAAAAGAAGGATGACAAACAACAGTGATTTATTGCTGGGGGTGCTTGAAATTGCATGGGCTTATCAAGTTGTATAATTGTAAGCGGCCACTGTAAAGTAATAGGGGCTTTCTTTTTAACGGACATTTTGACGTATCATGGAAGGAAAAGCACAGGTGAAATTAACAACGTGAATGATGGCTGTATTTCATTTAGATGTGTCAGGGCCATTTTAATGTGCATGCTGATTCACTGGCATGGCTTACTAGGACACTTAAAGGCATAATTCAACATTTAGTTAAATATGCTTATAAGCTTTCTTGACGAAAGCTAGATGAGAAGATTGACACCGCTCTCGTACAGCAAATATGTAGGTGGAGCCAGGTGATGGTTAGCTTAGCATAAACACTGGAAACAGGGCTCCCGCCCTACCAGCAAGCTCACTAATTAGCATGCTACTAATGAGCTTCAGAGTCTGTATGCTGAGCTAATCGAACCGACTGCTGGCGGTAGCTTCATATTTATTGTACAGACACGAGAGTGTTATTGGAAGGATGAGTTTGGCATTGCTGGTCTGCCTCTGGACTAAGATTATGGCCCGATGTTTGCTTTTATTAGTTTAATCCGTCTCAGAGAGACTAATTAGAAGTAACCTGGTGTCGCAGCTGTGGGAGTACAGGCTCAGCAGGGTCTGTGTGTCCAGCAGGTATTTCCTTCATTATAGGCCTAGTGCTGTTTGAAATCAATAAATGTCCCACTAGTCTTTAATAACCCAAGTTAGGGCTGCTTTGATGTTTCCACTTGTCTCCAAAATGTAAATAATATTCCTTGCTGCAAGTACCCTGATTTTGTTGATATGATGTTTTTGATTTTAAAATGGAGGGTAGATGGGCACTGACAGTTATTGTTCCCGATGGTATTGATCTTGAGTAAATATTTTATGTCCGGCTGTGCTATTGCCTTTCGTATATTTATCCCTTATCAAATCACTTTCAATAAAGGACAATACTTGACCCATATGGTGTCGCGTCTATGTTCAACAAAAGTAGCTGCAATCTCATCAACAAGATGAAATCCATGGAAGCGATTGTCTGTCCTGTGTGTTTGCTGAGTAACAGCAGAGTGACAGACAGATTGAACTACTTTGAAAAACACACTTTCCATTGTAGATAAGAGAATGGCCACACCATATGCTCATCAGCAGGATATTACAGGCTGTTGTATGACTGTCAAATCTCCATGATGAATGAACTTTGATTTGTTTTATGCACTTTGTTTAAATTCCATACACTACTGGCAAACACACGCATGCGTCGCGCCGCCTGGTCAAATAATTTTCATGTTAGTTATCCAACCATGAATAAGCACTTTTATAATCCAAGGGAGATTGTGGAGTGCACACGAAACAGGACAAGTAAGCAATCAGCTATTACAATACAATAATTGGTGTCAGACACATGTCCTCATGGTGAGCAAACACAATAAAGTACAGTATATTACAATAAATTACAGAATTGACAGGATATTGACAGGATCTGATCCAGCGCTGTGGAAATAAAATCTCAGCAGCAGTCAGATAGATTGTCTAGATTTTACAAAGTTTGGATTTTAATACTACATACTACAAATAGTATGTAAAATACTACAGCAACATTGCTGTAGTATTTTACTACAACTACTCCTTCATAGTAGTTGAGTAGTTGTTTTCTAGTGCCATCTAGTGGCTAAACACTGTTGGGTGGTGTTGAACGTAACCAATGGTGGAAGAAGTATCCTTTAGTTAAGTAAAAGTACAATATATTAATGTACAAATACTAAATACTAATACCAAAATACAATATCTTACTTAAGTAAAAGTATACCATCAAAAGTATCCAAATTAAAGTACTTATGACAGAAAAATGGCCCCTGGGACTGATATATGCTTCACATTATTAGATATTATTATTATTAGATGTACAAGGTAAAGGAAGTTAGAAGAGATGACAGGCGAATGAGAGCGAGGAAGATGAAAGAGAGGAAGAGTCAATGGGAGCAAGAGCAGAGAGAGGAAGGGTGAAGGAAAGTGACTTAAGAAGAATAAGAGAAAGCTCTACATCTCCCATCCATGAAGGATGGAAAAGATGGAGGTGAAGGAAGATGGAATGAAAAGAAAGGAGAGGATAGGTGGATGGGAGAGCGAGGAAAAGGAAACACAAAAAAAAACAAACAGAAGGATGGAAGAAAGCCCTACCTCCCAGTTGCAGTCCTAGGAACTGCTAAGATACTGCGCAGGACCCTCAAACTCCCAGGCCTCTGGTAGAGGACCTGAGCACGAAGGAGGAATAGACCGCCAATTGAGGATTTTTTTGTGTCTGTATGTATATATGTATGTGTGTGTGGTTAAGATTTTATAGTCTGTAATTTTACCTTCTCTGTTTAATGTTTAATTGTATCACTAATTCTTTTAATGTTGTAACCTGTCATTGTACAGCACCTTGTAACCTTGTGTTTCGAAAGACGCTTTATAAATAAAGATTACTTACTTACAACACAATCTGGCTATGAGGGTATCACAGGAAGTCAAAGGAATTCAGCTATACACTGCAGTATAAAGCAGGAACCAGGGCTGATTTCTCAGTGTATTGAGTTGTAGGCAGGTAATTACAGACTGACTGGCTCAATCAATCAATCAACACATCCAAAGTCCACATGGTTTCTAGAAAAAGAAAATATTTCTTAAATTTGTTCAAACCTAAGGCCAAATATAAAGGTTTACCTTGGTCAAATGAGAAAATGTTACCTTGGTTCTTCTTTGGTGTCTGCTCTCGGCGTCAACTGGACAGATATTATGAAGAAACAGATGACTGTACAGTAGTTGGTTGTACATTTCTACTAAAGACATGATTTTCTCAGTCCGGGTCTCTGTGTTAAACAGTGATCCGTGTAGAAGCTCAATCGTACAATAGGGAGCAGTTAGTTCTAGAATTAATGCATCATAAGAGATCACACCATGCTCATTATAATATTTTGGAACCTCTTCACACTCTATGAAACTACACTGTTGTCAAATACATTATACAACACAGAACAGTCGATATTTGTTTAATTTACAGGTAGAAGATGAATAACTTAACTCTTGTACTGCTGTTTGAAACAGAAGGAACAAGTCACCGATTAGCAAGTCCCAAAATCATTTCCCAAGTCCCAAACTGAGTCAGGGGATTGCACAAAGAGGTATATCACCCATTCATATTCCCCTAACTTAATGTCCCACTTGGTGCAACCATAGATTGGTCAAGGACACAGAGTCATGGTCGTGAAGCTCTATGACAATGATAAGTGGACAACCTTGCTGACTGCTTTCAAAAAGTGTTAAAAGGCCGTCAAATATCCTGAATTAAACACCTAACCCTGGGTGTAAGGTGTCTCTTCTGCAGTTCAGCATTTTGCACTCACGAAGCCCATGTTGTTATGTCTAGACACATCATTACCTGCCTGCAGCTGATCCCTAGCCAGTCTTAACCAAAAAAACTATCCAGAGCGTTTCCAGTCTGCAAAAGAAAATTAATGGGATTTTTAGAGGCAATATCTTGCTCAGTGATACATTGTATAAATCTGCTGTATTCCATGCCATCAGGAGGTTTACAACTGCTGGGACATTAATCAAAATTATGTTGGGGGATTTAACTCCTCCAAGACAGTGAGGTGAGGTGAAGTAAGGTGCCGTTGCATAAAATAGCAGAGGTAAAAGAACGTCAAAGACTCTGTAGCTTGTATTTCTGATTTGTCAAACAATAACGACAACAACAGTGATATGCTAATATAATCATTTATTGTAGAATCAAAGAATCAGCATTTTTTATACGTTCTGTGTCCATTTTCCCTGTCTGTGACGCTGCCCTAAAAGAGAGCGAGAGATTAAATCTGTGGGAATAAATTAAACTTTATCAGAAGCATGTGGCAAAACCCCATGCAGGCAGTCTTGACAGATTTACAAATGAGCAAAACTTACAAGAAATCCTTTCATTCTGTACATTTTGGCAAGAGGTGATTCCTCTGCACAACCCAAAACACTGCAGGGCGTGTCCATGTGTGGAAAGGCCTCGACTATCTGTGGAAGAAAGAAAAAAAACATCACAATGAGTGTGTGTAAAACGAAAGAGGAGCAATAAGTGCTTAGGAAATGTGCCAGGAGCCATGAGACTGAGAGATGCTCACACTGCCCAGTGTGTCTGAAAGGCTGTCCAGCTCCCTCTTCCCTCCTGGGCTCAGTCCATATGACCAGTGCTGGCAGCAGCCCTGTGTCACCATCCCCACCAGTAGCAGCACACACAGTGCCAACGTTTTGGTAGCCATTCTGAGGGGGAAAAGCTTCATATATCACATATAAACATGCTACAGATCCCTTTTTTTAAACATCTTTAGTTTAATCCCAAATGCTGTCATAGTTCACAGCATTAATTGACATTACTCAGATTTACAGTGTTGAGCCCATCATTGAATTGTTTTACCTTCTGTGAATAAGACAGTCAGACTTCTCTTGCGTGTTTCTCGTCCGTTGTCCTTTGTGAATCCTGCTGCACGCTTTTCAAAGGTTTATATAAGCCTATATGCTGCCTCCCTCCCTCTTAGCCCAAGGCTTCACTACAGGGGGTGACAATGTGGGATTAAGCAACACTTACTGGCGACCTGTGGAGCTGTTTAAAAGGTTACACTGTGTGATTTTTGCCCTTCCACAAAAAGAACAAGTTACATGGGACAAGCTGTGGCCACAAAGTATCAACCATTTTCTGCTATTTTGTCACTTTTAAGATGCATTTTGAATGTACAAAACACTCGTCTATTCACAACAATAAATGATTAAAAATCAAATGACAGATACTTTTTCTTCTTCTTCATAGCAGTTTATTTGTAACAGTCATTCATGAAAATATATTTCCACGGTCAAGTGCAATAATCATAGATCGGGACACCTACAGCACTCCGTTTCAAACACAAAGCAACCATTGCCCCATATTGCATTCAGTGAGATGTATTAAAATAAATAACTATAGCTCTTCCATTGATTTTCACGCTCAAGGTGAAACACACAATATGATTGCCTTCATCATTTATCCTCACAGGCGGGGTACCTACTATTGAACTGAGTGAATAGTATTGCATCAGAGCAGCTTTGCGCTACAGCTAGAGAAACGTCACCAGTCAAAGACGAGCATAGCTCTTCACACATGCAAACAGACACTGTCCGGTAGAGAAGGGAAGTGACATCCTTGATGAAACAGCTAACAACACCTGCCTACTCTGAGTCCTTTTTTTTTTTTTTTTGGAAGTTTCAGAAACATTGGATTTGATTTACATAAGGTTACAAGCACCAAATGTTTTTTGGTGAAAAGGTATAACATGTTACAAGTTCACATACGCATGTGCAAATAAGTTCAAAGCATGATTAAGTGATATAAATCGATACATGGAGTATGTTTCCAGGCACACCCACTTTGACAAGATGAACCATGTGAAAATGGCTTTTTTTTTTTTTTAGCACACCAAGTTGGATTATTTACTCATCGTGGGATTCGGAAGAATAATGAATGACATACATAAACGTTACAATAAGCAGTGCCACGGTCAAATGCATGCAACTGTGGATCACTCGCACGCCGGATTAAAAAAAGAGGTAGATTCACAGAACGCAAAACAAGGGAAAGCTTTTTAAGAACACAAGATTTAAAAGTAGGAAAGGAGAAACCTCACAGCTGTAAATCATGTATTGCATACTCAAGCTGTGTTTAAAACCAGCCTGACGCATAGTGTTGTGGTGCACTAACAGCACTTTTAGCTGTGCTATTGTTATGGCTTTGGCTTGCATTGCTTCCTTTATAATATGTTGAATCCAGCATAACTAAGAGAAATATATATATATATGCATATAATGACACAGGTATCGGTAAATTAACCTTTTCTATTTCTGCTACAGCAGCATTCAGTGAAGCTCAGTGCTCTGAACTTTACTGCACACAGATAAAATGATTTTGACTCCCATTAACATGTCAAGTCATATAAAGTGAATATAAATTATGTAAAACATAACATGAGTATAGTCATTGGATTGCATCCAGACACATCTACATACACTAGGAACATTATTTTGTTTTGGTGATATATGCAGCTCAACATTTAAAAATGTCCTACTATACAAACATACATAGACAACCCTGAATAAATTCTAGTGCAAGATATTTAAAGCTAACATAATATAGGTGGAATGCCAGGGATGTGCATACAACTACCTGTACTGCAGACAGGTAAAGAGAGATTGAAAATAGGGGAATATACAGAAGGAGAGGCTGGAGGAAAAGAGCCACGAAGAAGCCAGAAGTGGTCCAGACTGGACTTGCAGCTGTGTGTGCGGAGTTATCTGACACTCTGTGACATGTGCAGAGGGGTCAGCATCTCTTCAAAAATAGCTCCTTTCACATTGGACCCCCTCAGGTTGGCTTCTTGTAGATCGCAGCCGGACAGGTCACAGTTCTGCAAAAAGGCAGCAGAGACAAAACAGTAAGAGAGGTGGGTTCAAAGGTGTCCAGTGAAAAAGCTGCAGTGTAAGTGGAGCACTGTAATGTATTCTAAATGTTTGGAGAAGCTATTTGGAAAACATTCACACATTTGGTGGCAATTTCACTCCTGCCAAAGTGCTACGTAAGGCTGCAACTGACAATTATTTTCATTATCAATTTAATCTGCCTATAATGATTTCGATTACTCATTTTAGTCTATAAAATTCCAGAAAATAGTGAAAAATGTCCCAGAGCTTAACTTGACATATTTGGATTGTTTGTTTTGTCCAACCAATAGTCTGAACCCCAAAGATATTCACTTTACAATCATAAAAGACTAAGAAAACAGCAAATATTTTAAAAGCTGGAACCAGTTAATTTTTGCTTAAAAACATGACTTAAATTGATTCTCAAAATTGTTGAAGATTACTTTTTGGTCATTGATCATTTCAGTGCTACTGCTATGGCTTAGTCCCACTGCTTTTTGTAAGACTCCAATGGCTTGTGTAAACCCCCAACATTGAATCCTCCAACACTCAGGATCAATCAAAATTAAATCTCCAGTTATGAACACTTTTTATTTACTTGTCTCAAGTATAAACATCCTAAGGCAGAAAACCCATTATATTCCAATAAAGGTATAAAATAAAAATGAATTGTACCCACTGCTTATTTATTTATGTAAAAGCAGGGGATGGTGCTGCTGAGCTATCAGTGACAAAAGCCATTCCGGCAAAAGATCTGGGAAGCACCAGAAATATACAGCATATTAAAAATGATCTATAAAACAATTAATTCAGATCTGCATTGTTTCACCCTTTTTGCCATCGCCAGTTGTCGAGAACAAGATTGCCAGCAGAGTCAACATGAGCGTTTTTATCTATAATCCCTTCTGACAGCCCTGACTCACCTCGAGATCAGTCCCTGCTAAAGTGGCTCCCCGCAGGTTACAATTCTTCAGCTTTGCATTTTTCAGAGTGGCCACACGCAGGTTGATACCGGTCATTTGGCTTCCTTCCATGTCAACTCCTTTCAGGTTAGCACCTGATTTTTAAGAAATATTTGGTTAAAACATGGCTACAAATGTCAAACTAACTCCACTTTGACTAGGAATTGTGGTGGATTACCTTCCAGGTTGGCCTTCAGTCCAGATGGATCTTCAAAATTGCATCCTTTGAGAGAAGCTCCCTCTGCATTGGAACAGAGCATCTTCACCCCTTGTAAGTTAGCACCCTTCAAAAGACAACGCGAAAATCAGAAGTATTCATAATGTTCTCGTAGATTAGCCCTTCCCCCACACAACTGAAGAGGGCAAAAGGTGTGAAGTGGCCAAAAACCAAAAGCCACGTCTATTGTTCGCCAGCAGGAAGGCCAAAGGTTCAAAAGAACACAAAAATGACACACACAACTCAGACAGAAGGACATATTCGCTTCCCCACAGTGAGACCATGTGGACCACATTCTGCACTTATCGCGTGGCTACTGATACTGTATGTGCACATGAATCATTTAGTGCTGACAGGAAAAAAAAGAGTTTTACAGACTCACATCCAGGTTGGCCCCAGAAAGATCAGCCCGCTCCAGATTGGAACAGCACAGGTTGGCATGCATAAGATTGCAGCGGCTGAGATTAGCCATCTTGAAATTGATGTAACGCAAATCAAGTCGGGACAGATCAGCGCCACTGAAATTAAGACCCTAAAAACAGTAAGAGTAGTGTCAAATAGCAAACTGGATATGGTGAACCGACGGGGGAAATGGAAACATTTTCATTTAGCTATACCTGACAGCGGAGCTCTGACTTGGTGGGTGTTGCCAAAAGAAAACGAACAAACTCCTTGCGGGAAATAGGAGAATGGTCCTCAGGTGGCTGTGTGTTCTGTTTTAAAAATAACCATATGGTAAGTTACGTTGGATTCAATGGAGTGATCACGTCACTGAATGCGAACTTTTTATCTTCCACACTTCATATTACCTTGATTGCTACTTCCAGCTGTTCAGCAAGCTGCTCAATCCCAAAGAACCGAGCCTCCTCGAGGACACCTGGAGGACATTTGGGACAATGCTACCAGTCCATGCTTATTTTCACATTAAATCAGGAAACTGGAAAGACTTTCTTCGGTGTCACTCAGGTAGAATCATTTAGGATTCATCGAAAAGCTTACCTCGTATATTTATGCCTTCATTGATGATGAGCTGACCGTGTCTCAAGTAGTTGAGAATAGGCTCAAAGTACTCAGGGCTGCGGTCGATGAGGTAAGCCCCATGCTCGTCCCGCTTGTTCCCCCACACATCTGGAGCAAACACAGCGGTTGACATAACCCATTCAAAAAGATAGCTCACAAAAAAAACCCAAAAAAACACACAAGTGAAACGCTTACTGATTGGCTAGTCCGCTCTGTAGCCGGAACTTACCTTTCTCTCGAAACATGTGAGCAAGCATACTCTCTGGCTCTTTGCTGACCAAGGTGCTCCTGAACACAAAGCAGACGCATTCAGCAAAGAGGACAATGAAAGAAAATGTAACTTTAACAGAAAAAAAAAACCCCAACACAACTACACACTGCGGTATAACAATCTCAAGCCTTCTGTAATGCATTTATTACTGGTGATAAGCACTGAGAAAAAAAAGCATTAAGACCACAGATACCTGGTGGTGGTGAAGGGACGACCACCAATATTAAGGGTCAGCCAATCAGTGTGTGCTCCATGCTGATCATATGTGACCCTGGATTCATTCTGTGGATCTGTGATATTAAACAGAGTCTGAGACCATATTCACACTTCCACTGGGCGGATGAGACTCCTACAACAGACGTTGACAGCACTCACCAATAAATGGATCTCCTTCTGACACATACAACACGTCGTCATCTCTGTTAGAAGCACAAGACACGCAGACAAGTCACAGAATGAGTTGACATGCTCACAAAGCGCTCGGCAACATTATTATTATTATTATTGCGTGAGCTTACCTTATAAGGGCAATGTCATCTATGAGACCACCCTTTCCATTGTACAAACTGGAGGCTTTGATTCCTAACTTATTGCTTGCTACGGAAAGTAAGTCGGACAAGGTCCCGTACACTGCTACAACCTAAAAAGAACAAAAATTAAAAATCAGCGGGTTGTTGAGGATTTAAATTTGAAACAAACGGGGTCAATCCGGTCTAATACAAGATTAATGATTCGCAGTTAGCAGTGTAAACGAGGTTGAGCAAACAGATCTTAAGTGTGGAAATAATGCAATAGACTAATGCTTGCTGTGAGTTCATACGACTATTGTTGACAACACTCGTACCTACTACGTAAGTTAGCTTTAATACAACACGTACACCACGTTCAGTGGAAAAGGCCAGTCATTCTGTGGCCCGAGCTCCCGCACTGAACAGCCTGAGTTATGACTCACCTTGCCACTTTTACATGTCCCGTTAACAAATAAGGTGACTCTTCTCATTCTTTAGGCGCTTTGGTTGTATGTGCTTTGTTACAATTTCAATAATAACGTGGCGTTTGCCAGCTAGCACTTTGCTTGCCGATTCAAGCTCGCTAGCTAAGCTGCATCAGACAACACGAGCCACAAGATGCCTTCAAGAGCTATAGGGGGAACAAGGACGCCCCAAACTGGTATGGCTAAACGTTTACGAGCTCACCCTCTCGACCACATTTACAATTCGAGTTTCGATTATTAAATGTGTCATCGCGGTATCACATACATGCATTGTACTAATGGCAATGTGAGACATGTAAAGGAAGTAAAAACATGAGTCACATCGTCAAAAATAACAAAGGTGATGAGTAGGCGATGATCTGACGATGTATAAATAATTGAAATGATCCGTTGCAACAATGCAATAGTTCGCTTTTGATCATCATTATGCCGCCACAGCACAGTTATCTGCCGCAGCTTGTCTCCTAAACTAATTTAGGGCGATAGACCTTATCAGGGGCACCTGAAGGGTGCCTTCTGACTGCAGCTCTGTTATTGGTCGGGGCATGTACACGTAGGCACGCTTGCTTAATGTGGTCGGGTGGTCTGGTGCTAACGTTTAGCCGTCCTGATCGTTTTGAATAGGAAGAATAACAGTCCATTCGCGAGGTTTCAAACCGTATGAGTTTTACTACAACATATTTGTTGTTATTCGGTAAAAAAACCAAACAACAAAGGCTTTTTAACTTTATTTTCGGGCTTGCGTTGTGTGTTTGGAAGCTAGACCTGTGGGTGGCGGTAATGCGCCACAAAGTCGTCGACTACTAAAGATAGAAGAAGAAACACGGAAGTGTCAAAACAGCAGAACGTGAATTCATCATGTCTGTAGCTCTAAAACTAGTGTTCAGCTTTAGGTTTTAATCACTCTATTTTATCCCATTTCTGCCACTTACAACAATGGCGTCGGACAGACACCATTGTTCGTGCTGCTCCCATCCAGTGTCATCTCCAAGTGTTCACCAGACGCTGAATGAAATGGATTTTGAACGAGGTTTGCATTCGTGTTTTAGGAATGTAGTGGAGTTAAACCGTGGCACTAATAGAGTAACACTTACTAACACTAATCACTCAAGGCATTGACATCATCCACAATCAAGCGTGCAAAATTTACCTTTCCTTAAATCACTTGGACTGAAAGTTATCTTTATTCCTGATTTGACTGATCTGTCAATGAAGTACAGTGCTGTGTTGTGTGTCATTCTTCTATGCAGGTATCTGGTCTGCTGCAATGAATGGGGACTTGGAGAGGGTCAGGTACGTGACCCAGAAGGGCACAGACCCTAACCTGAGAGACTCAGCTGGATACACAGCTCTGGTGAGTTAGCTGGGAATATGTTTGGCTGCACGTGCTGTAGTGTCCGCTGTTCTTGTGTATCTAAATCCCTGCGTTATTTTTGTGTGTTTTGTCTCTCAGCACTATGCAAGTCGCAGTGGTCATCATGCTGTATGCAAATTTCTTCTTGAGCATGGTGCTTGTCCATCTCCCCAGACACCTGGCGGTGCCACACCACTCCATCGATCAGCTTACTGTGGTCATTTGGAAGTGGTTAGGCTTCTGCTGCACCACAGAGCAGATCCAGTGATTTGCGATGACGATGGCGCGTCCCCTTTACATAAGGTACAGAACTGCAATAATAATAACAATAACATCATAAAGCCATTCCAGAGAGACAGTTTGATGATCATTTAACCACCTGCCTGTATTTGCATGCTCTGTTAAATGTATGAGCAGGCTGCAGAACGGGGTCATGAAGAAGTGTGTCAGCTGCTTCTCGAGCACCGTCCAGCACTCTGCAGCCAGGTGAACAAGAGGCTCCAGCTACCCTACCAGTTAGCACCACAGGGAGGACTGCAGGAGCTCTTAAAACCACCTCTGTGACAACAGACCCATTGCATCTGGGGCATGCTGAGTAGCATCAGACAAATCATATGAGCTCAAAGCACAGTAGGTGAGGTCCCCTTAAATCAGGATTACCCTCATCTTGACCTGGATTGTGTACATTTGGCTTAACACAGAGCCAGTGAATGAACATGAACATTGTCCTGTTTTTCATTTGACCTGTCAAATAACACCAGTGACCGATAATGGCAGCAATGTCCAAATTCTTGTTGACCACTAAGACCACTTTTGAGTTATGATGAGCAAGTTACAGCTGAGGTATTTATTTGGGGTTTGAGAGCCGAGTAGTGATGAACGAACAGACGGGTGTGATTGATCTGTGTGCCGCTGAATCTTCAGACATTGATGGTGTGTAGCTGCACTGAGCTTTAAAGTCTTGTTATGAGTGCTGAAGGTTTCTTTGAAATCACTGCAACCCACTATGTGTGGGATTTGAAATGATCAGACTGAGAGGGCAGAAAGAAACACATGAACACTAATGCCATCAGAATGATTTGAAAGACACCATAATGACATAAGATGTATACACAAAGTGTAACAGTCTCAGTCAGAAACCTACTAGAGTATGTTCAAATTTGGCAGCTACACAATAGTAAATCATTATTTTGTGTCTGATATCTACCAGACACACTCATATTTCACCAGCATTAGGCTGGTGGCTCGTGCTAATTTCCATCCCTGGTTGGAGTCACTTGGTTGTTAGTCACATTTTAAATTAGTGCAGTGCAAACACCAGCATTGCACTCCAACTGAATGATGCAGCATGAATGATTGTTTACTCTGACCTGTGTTGATGTGCGTGTTTGACAAGGCCGTTTGTATTAAACCTGAAGGCCAACATCTTTCCCGCATTGGGTTGTTTGTTAAACTTTGTGTGGCATGTGAGGCATCCTTGCTGGGTTTTTTTAAAAAATCTGGGACAGCAGGGGGAGCTATTGTTTTAAAAGCAGTGTGGGGGTTTTTTTTTCCCCCAGTACAGCATGTGAATGAGCTGGCAGCTTACACACAATGACCTCATTCCATCCAGCCAGCACCCACTGGAAAACTAAACGGGGTAACTGTTGAAGCAGCTGATACTAAGACATCATGGATGGACACCACTGCTCAGCCAAGTTACGTTTACACAGGGTTCCAACAAAGTCTTGAAAGTTTGGACAGTGCTTACGTTCAAGGTTTTCAAGGTTAGGAACATGCTTGAATTCGAATATACTCCTTGAAAAATGCCTGCTTTTCAACTTGATCGGGTGTTTCATCTACACAATCACTCATGTAAACCAAAACTCTTTTAAAATTTAAAATTAAACACATCCGTCGTCAAAGTTGTTGGTAACGTTTATGGTAACAATGCCGATGTGATGGTGAAGTCCTTGAGGGTCTGGGGATTTTTGGTTTAGGTACCTTGAAAGTGTTTGAGCTGTACGATCCCTGTTTATGCCCCCACTTGGTTACTTACTGTGTATTAATGAAGTAATCAAACACTGCAACATGTTTTTAAATGTTTTTAAAGGTCATTTTGACAAGTTAGTATCCTTAGACATGTTTTAAAACTTGACATAGTTTTTAGCAACACTCATGCTCAGGGATACATATTTTGCTAGTGACATGATGCTACTGCAGCAACACGCCTCTTCTGCTTCTATACTAGTTTTATGTCTCTGTAAGTATTGTTGCTCATACTTGGGACATTCTGCTTCAGGTGTAAAGCATTCACACTCTTCTACACTGAGAGCCGATATTGATGGTCTTTGTGTTTTTGGTGAAGTAATGACATCAAACCACACAACTGTCCACCAAGCTGGAAAGTGGCTGCTAATTGTTATACCTGCAGTTATTGATACCTCTTTGTGTATCATTGTGACCTGTAATGGAAGATTATGCTAAAGTAAATAATAGCTTCAGGCTATTATACACTATTAGCTTTTGTCTTGCCACTTTCACTGAGGTGACTCATCCTGTCTTGAGTTATCAGAGGCAGGACACATTCTGAGTGCTTTCTAAACCTGTAATAATATGCAAAGGGATCAAAAGATGGAAGCCTGGGGGTGAGTAAAGGATGTAGATATTTCCATGTCTACTTAAACAGATGGAAATGCTTACAACTATTGTCTCATGTACTTACGTATTCAAAACATGCCCAATAAGTAACACATGCTCATACAAGAGGCAGATACCTTTTCCTCTCAGCCGTCCGCAGACTGCAGAGCAGTGCTGCACTTCTTCTGCGCTCCTGCAGTCCGCACAAATGCGAACCCACAAGAGAAACCTCCCGCTGCAGTCTGAGGAAATTTCATTGGGTCCGCTGGTGGACAACCTTCAAACAGCATCCAGTGCCGAGACTGGAGGGGTGCCAGGCCACATCTGGAGCTCATTGCAGCTGACGCCACACAACACAAGGAGCCGGGGTGTCGGGGGGGTAGATGGGGGGGGGGGGGGTATTTTAGCTCGGAGAACTAAGCCAAGAGGGCTGTTCACGCTCAGTGACAAGTTCCTCCTTCCACAAAGCTGAGGAGCTGTTACTAGGATCACCCGTTTTCGGTGCCACATGTTAGTAATTTGGGAGTTTGCTCAGCCTGTTTTCGCTGGTCACCGAGGAGATTGGTTAGAAGATATCCTATCCTGTTTGTTTTCTAAATGTCAGGAAAAACAAAGCACATTACGCTGTTTGAGTCCAAGCAGTGATTTTGACTGGCACACAGACTATCGCACCCTCCCACCTGCTCCTTCTGATTGTTCCCTTGTCAGGTTCTATGTAACATAATCAAAGTTGATGCCTTGGATTTGCTAGCAGTGAGCGAGGTAATGAAAACCCTGTGTCACTGGTTAAAACCAGAGGAATATTAATGGGCCTCATTCTTTTTGATAATTTTTCATGAGCTGGCTTGAATTTGAGATCTGCGTTGCCCTTTTATGTGGAAACAATCAGAAACGGGTCTGTTGGGTGAAAATAAGCAGCTTTGTCTGGGGGGGGGGGGGTCATTTGCCTGACTTTCTTAAAAGTTTCTTTCAATTAACTGTGCTACTTCACTAATGTTACAACAAGTGATGTTTGTTTGTTTGTTTGTTTGTTTAGCTTTCGAGAACATTCTTGTAATGTGAAGACTTGGGGAGGACTCCACAAGATGGGGAATTTAGATTACAGCTCTGTTTAGTGAGATTTATTTGGAAAGCAATGAAACTTCCTGGCCCTGGAACCCGTTTCCACCATAATGAGCCCAAGTTAAACCAGGACTGGATGTTATTTTCCACAGAAATATAAGGTGGTCTGTGTGCCATGCTTGTATGGAGGATTTGAAGCCAGTGCTCGGAACTGTATTTTCAACAGCACTTTAGCCCGAGAGTAGATGATGAGAACAGCGTGTCCTCTGTGTATATTTCTCCAGTTTGAGCTGCAAGATTAAGTTGTTTTTGTGGCCAAACAAAAAATATGCAATTCACCATTGTATTCCACTGTGCCAGATGTGAATCTTCTCCATGTTGGTGGTATCTAGATGCTTGTTCTCACATATAAAAGGGTCATCTGGTCCTTATCTTTCCTGTCTCAAAACCTGTACAAAATAAATGCCATTCTCTGGCCTCCCAGCTGCCCTGGCAGAGCCTGACCTGCCTGAGCTATCCCGAAGTAATCAGGTAAATGGCTGGCAGATGGGCACACATTAAGCAGTGGAGTGTCAGACTCTTGCATGGAGGACTGCCCCACATCGTCTCATCTGCATGGGGGAAGTGTGGGCCTTGGGTGTGTGTAATCAAATCTACAGGATCTGCTCCTCAGAGATGCTGCATAATCCATTTTAGGTCCACTCCCACTTCAAAGTAGCATGTTGTCTGGCTGGTTAAAGTGATGTTCCAGATCTTGTGCTCCCACTTTCAAGGTCAGCAGGTGATGAGAGCCATGAGCTCAGCGCTTCCAGGCAGTCAGCACTGTGACTGTGGGAAATGTCAGGCTTATCAGGTGATTAAGCCAAACACAGATCGGACCATTTCCAGGTGTAATCAACATATTTGTTAGCTTTATATTTTGATCTGAAAGATTTTCAGCCACTTTATAGATCTTCCAGTCATTTTATTATTGGACGTGGAAGCCATTTCTGTGGAATTTGGATTCCTGCAGCCATGCATGGACTAAAATACATCTTACACATCTGGACAATGTCGAAATGTCCGTGCCGGTGACCACAACCATCTAAAAGTTTCCCCAGGAAATTGTGCTCAGTGAACATGCTGTGATTTTTGTCTTATTGTGGGTATATTTTGGGGGAGAGTTTATTTTCCCAGGTGTTTCTTTTTCAGACTCTGTAATGGGTGGTTAAGTTCCTTTTTATTGATTATGGAGATGTAATCTTCTCAAAAGCAGGGCCAGACAAACATCCCATAAGCAGTACCATATGAGTCAGAGGACAATTAATGAAGCTTTTGGGATCATATATCTAGGTCCCATCATATCAAACTTGTCAAAAATCAGATTATTGAAGAGGAACTTTGGAAGTCTAATGTATATGCCCCTCGTTCAGAGCTCAGGTTTACTTGTCATCCACCCTGTGGAGTTTTATCTCGCATGCCTATTTTTTATGTGGTAGTGAAGGCTTGACAATTCATCAAGTTTCTTCTACAGACTGCTGTTGACATGCACACACGTTTTAAACAATGCATTTGACAGTGCCATACTCTGATTAAAGTGTCGGTAAGGTTTACATAAGGAGGGAGCATTTGAAGACTCTCGAGATAACATAAACCAAAATCAGATGCCCAACTCATCCCAGAAGTGCTAGCTTAAAGCACTCATTCTCAATATTTATATCGCAACAATGGATCAAATGGTTATGTGTCCCGAGACCAAAACCTAGCTAAAGAGAGTGAACATTGGACTTATAGTCATCAGGTAGTCAGGAACCTGACTTCTAATGTTGAAAACTAAAGTTGCTTTGTATCTACTTCATGTGTAAATAGGATTTGTCAGTGTTGTGTTTACTGCCCCCAAAGAAGCCAAAATAATCAATTGCAGGATAAACACAAGTACTGCAGTTTTTGGAATATAAATATTGGCTTAATAGTCAGACACACCATTACTGGCTATCCAACATGTTTAATGCCATTCACTGTGTTTTCATTGGTGTAAATGTCCTAATAAAAACATGCTGTATATGTCACATAAAACTGAGCAACAATTTACAATATATGTTTTAACCAAATCTTCCTCTTCTTTGTCACCATAGAAATGAAATCAGAATGTTGAATATTAACTCCAGAGACAGCCAGGATCATCAATACATACCTTTACATGGAGGTGAGTGCTCAGGATTATTGTGTGAAGTGCAGTTTTGTAGAAACTGAGCGTACTTTAATGTTCCCAATTTATCCTGTTTTATACTTCTGCTCCACTATGTTTGAGAGGGAAAGTCTACTTCTTTCTCTACTACCATTATCTGACAGCTATAGTTACTAGTTACTTTACAATTTTTAGACACAAAGAAATTACAATAAGCTCCACCTCATCCAATCCAATTTGATAATGTGTAATGGTATGATATAAAAGGGCCATTTTCTGCATTATATATCCTTTTATTTTTTTAAATACTGCGTACATTTCGTTAATAATTCTTTACTTTTACTGAAGTAATGTTTTAAATGCAGAACTTGAACTTAAGATATTTCCACTGAGAGGTATCGCTGGTTTTGCTGAAGTAAAGGATCTCAATACTCCAGGAAAAATACTTTAAAAGACTGTTTTCTAATAATATTACTTGGTCAGACAAAGACTTTGAGGAACCGGATGAGGGTTATATCTAAAAGTGACATCTTTGATATATCAGGTCTGCTTTTGTTCACTTATTGTCAAAAAATGTAGCATAAAAGGCAGAAATTATGTGAAGACAAGTTCCTGCAAACCCTCATTTTGTAAAAATCAGATTAATCTGACTTTTCTTAGTCTTCAGATGTCATGGGAAATATAGTTGGAGCACAAAAGAAGGGCAGAACTAAATAGCTATATTTGGTGATGATTATTCACATCTTAAACAATACAGCCGACACCACATTTGTTAGGATTTCCTCCTCAATATCAAACGGCAGAATATTGACAACTGCAGTGACAATACTCCCATTCAGAGTAAATGACTGGGGAACGCAGCACCATGCCGCACGTGTAATTGAACAAGATGGTTACGCTGATGAACTAAGACTCATAGAGGCACACCGTCCTTCTGTCAGCAGGTGCCCGGCACACACTAGCCCATTCATATGCACATTCCTGTCTCTTCGCTCGCAGCCCAGCAGGTTCCTCCCGGCCACTCAGGACAGGGGCTGATGCACACAAAGGGTCTTCAATCTGCCTCAGACAACAGCCAGCATAAAGGCCCGGAAAGCCACAACAGCATTATGTCAAAGAACAGGCTAGGGGTGGTGAGCCGAGCTTGGGGGGCCCTGCGTAGAACAGGGGCACTGCTGATGGATGGATGAGGGCTGGGCTCAGGCAAAATGTAGTGGAAGGCCTGTCTGAGGTTTTTGTGCATAAAGGAGGATATTTGTACTTGCCCAGTAACAATGGAATGCAAACACGAAAAGCGAGGACAATAAAACACCACTTTGGGGCGATGAAGAAGCTGCTAGGGAAATCATCATGCAAAGCAACCCTGGGGGAGATATTGTTCACTCTGAGGATTGCATGACTCTCTGTTTGTCCTCATGCTGATGTGTGGCTTTGCCTGCCTTCAGTTTGCTTTTGCATAAGGTATTCCTGGCTTTAACAGTGTCCGGCACATTTCCTTACATTGAAAGGGAGCGATCACAAATGCCCCACCTCGTCTTAAAACAGACTGTGTCTAGGCTGAGCTATTGTTGGCCACATCTAAGCGAAAGTTCAACGGACTTTAAAGCTTTAAACTTAGTCCTATCTCAGAGAAATGACTCAATTATTTCATCCTTTGTAGACAGCCTGACAACATTTATAGCATTTCCTTACAGGTGAAAAGACACTGCCCTGTGTAATTATTAATAAAAATCATAAACTTTATGCCTTCATTTTATAGCCGTTCAGCCCTGCCTTATTTCCTGAGCTACCATGGCATGTAAACATCACAGAGACAAGTTAATGATTAATGACTGAAGCTTTTTCAAATTAGCCCCACGTAATACAGGCCCTGCTTTCAATCATGTATGTGTGCCAGTGCACACACACCAGTATAAAAATATAGACAGTGTGTCTCCATCCTTGCTGCTATAAACAACCAAAGACCATCATTTATTGGTCTACAATTGCTTTTTTAAATTAAGTCTCATCTGTTTTGAAGCAAATTTTTTTTATCACTCTTAAGCTGTCACTGTTCAGACTGGGGTGGAGAGATTCAGATATATCGCTCACCTCCTATCGACAGAGGAAAACAATAAGCAACCCTAAAGGAATAAACAATCACAATATGTTGTGAATTCTGCCAAGGCTTTCGTGTCCTGTGCAGAACTTGTTTTTATTACTAACAGCTTGATGCACATCTCAAAGGAACTCTTTATCAGTGACACAAAAGGAAATGTCTGGCTTCAAATTGCTGTTGCATCAAAGCTCTTCTCAGTCGTGTGGTGATGCTCTGAAATCGTAAGATGTGGCTGATGGCAGCGTATGCACGTTTAACTCTCACTATTAGTTACCCTAATAAACATGCTTGCTTTTCCTCTGGTATGTATGCGGCTGTCAGATTCACAGTCCATCTGCTACACGGCTAGCAGCTCTCTTTGAAGTTGCAAGTTAATTTGAGCTCAATGTGCATTTGACACAAAAGGCAGTTTAGAAATGTTAAAAGCAGGAGTGTCAATATGGACAATATGTCCTTTGGCATCGCAGTCCATCAGTATAACTCTAAGAAATAGTCAACATATTGGGAAATATGTGTATTTGCTTTCTTGACAAGAGTTAGATGAGAAGATTGATACCACTCTCAGCACGTTAAATATGAAGCTACAGCCAACAGACAGTTAGGTTAACAAGATGTTATTAGGTGTTATATGTTGGACTATATCTTGGCCGGGCGCATTCACTTCCTGGAGTCTCCGCTAATTGCCTGGCAACCTCACAGTGACAACCACACTTCACTGTCACAGTGACTGCATCCTGCCAAAATGTAGTCCAGCAGATAACCTCCAGTAAAACCACACAACCCCTGTTTCCGCTCTTTGTGCTAAGCTAAGCTAACTAGCTTCATATTGTAGAAATGAGAGTCACTCTTTTCATCAAACTCTCTGCAAGAAAATGAATAAGCTTTATTTCGCAAAACTCTTTGAAAAAAGTACTCCACCAATTTAGCATCGCACTACTGTAACATGTTCAGACTGGCGGTGGACAGTTGGTTTTTTTAAATTTCAGAATCTATACAACCGATTCAGGAAAATTGTCGTTTTTTATTCCATGCATTCTGTTTGCAACCTGGTACCTACTTTACCCAAAATGCAACTCGACCACCAACAGTTCAGTTTGAGATTGGGAGGCATTACGCTAGTAGCGGCTAATGTAACCTTGAGCCCCTAGCCTGAAGTAGAGATGAGGAGCTTGCTCATGGTGGAATTGTTGGGTCTATGCATATAGAGTCGGTCTAGACCCGCTCTATTTTAACAAGTGCTATGAGATAACTTTGTTAGGATATGGCGTTATATATAAATAAAATTGAATTGAATTCAATCTAAAACTTTAAGAAAAGTTATTGAAGTTATCAGAACATATGTATAATTTAAAATGTGCACCTACATGCACTCATTGTATTGAGTGCCTGAACATGACAAACATCTGTTAACAAAAAAGGGTACATTTTAGGTAAATTCACAATATCACAGCATTAAGTATTTCAAGTTTCTACATCTTTCCAGCTCCTAAACTCTATTGTGTAGGACTCAAAGGCAATATTTGTACCTCAAAGCATTTCCTGATGTGACTGTGACTTTGGGAAGTTTTTTTATACAGTATATTGCTCTGTTGTGATCTCTTTCTGTGTGCACTTTCAGTTTATAATCTAAAATTTGAATTTCAGGTGGATGGATCAATTGCAGTGTCAGCACTTAATCTAACCTGGATGAGTCAAAGAAGTCATACAAGATGCATAACGTCATGCCAACATCCTCCTATGTTTGCTGATAGGGCTCGTGTTACAACCAATATAACAGCAATAAGATAATGTTTGCTTTGTCAAAAGCGGACAAGTAGCAGAATTGTGCAACATCTACAAATGCAGAGCAGAAGTATCTTTGTATGAGGCTCAGTTATTGTGTTTATACTGTATGTGACTATCTAATGCTTATCTTCAAAATGCAGAATTTAAATCTCCAATGAAGTAAAGAAAATAATAAAGTCACCTTATTTTGTGAATGTCCTTAACATCACACAAGGTTAACATGGCATGGAAGATGAAAGGCTAACACATGTTGAAACGCAAATCTGTTTCTTTGTCATCCCATTCTTTAATCTAACTACCAAGCTGGGCTTCATGTGTCTCTGCAGCTTCAGTCATCAATCATTTGTCAATTGTGACATGAAATCAAAGACCATATGAGCTCTTCAGATATGAACTATGTGTTTGATCAGGCAGACGAAATTTGTGTTTGTGCTGACTTGACAGATATATTTGAATTTCTGATGCACTCTGAAATGCTGCCAAAGGATATGATCTTTACGCCAGCACAATCAAGCTATTTTATGGTTGCCTTGAACGGGAAGGTGATGAAAGTGCTCACTTCACGTCAGGAAATTTGCATTCGTTGGTTATCTGAAATCCTGCAAAGAAAACAAATCTGTTTACACTGATAAGCCTTTGTTTTCTCACAGCTACCATCTGCTAATGCACCTTTTTAAAAGTACAACATGCTTTTTATTTGGAAAGTGGCAGTCCTTGAAGTTTTCACTAAGAACTCGACATCTTTGTAAAATGCAACAAACATTTCTATTATTGTTCTTTTTATGTGTACATGTGACTTTTCTCTTGATCCTACAGTGTCCTTTCAAAGTAAAAGTGGTGTTCAATTAAAAAAATGAAGCCTGTCTCCTATGGCCTTTATAGTTTTACATTTATTTGATCATTCTTATGTATTCTCATGTATATTTCTTAGTGTTTTAGTTGTGATCAGGACTGAGCGTGTAGTTTCTATCTTCTGTGGTAGAAATTATGAAAAGCAGGAGTGTTATAGTCATTTCTAGTCACAGTATTATCCTGTGTGCTGTGTAGGTCTTCAATCCCACAATGCAAAGAGCGCGGTGTGGAGAGTTAGAGCTCTGCTGGAGAGGTGTCGTGGATGGCCAGGTTTCTACCAGCCCGGGCGGGCAGACCTGCGTCAAGTTGGAAAGTGACAGCCAGAATAATGTCGGAGCTCCGGCTGTTTGACATTCAAAATAAAAGCTGCACTTTTGTAAAAAATAAAAATATCAGCGTTTGTGTGGAGCAGCTATATATATATATATAACATTGAAATAGACAATGCATTGAATATGCATTGTGTAAAAAACTATTCACATTGTAATATGGTACACAATATTTCCAGATGAATTAAGAGGTTTTTATGTGTGTACCATAATAGAGATAATGTTTACTCTCCATTTTAATTGAAGGGCGATTTTCTGTTTTAACTCTGAACAACAACCATCAGCTTACAGCATATCCTCATTAAGTGCATCCTCCCCACATTAACGTTCTCCAGCCATTTCCCCTTTAATCTTGCAAAATGCTTAATGTCTAAAAGGTTTTTGCTTTTAGAGGCAGCATAAATAAGTGCTATAGAGTGGGAACTCTCTTCACTTCAGTCCAGTAAAGTTAGCAACCAGCTGCTGTCAAGCAGCTATAAGCAGTGTTGTTTATGTTTGCTTTTATTTTACAACCAGAAGCCGGAAGTTGTCCGCGTTGCTGCCGCTGTCTTGACAGCGGTCCGGAGGATGCGCATATTCTCAGATTTAAGGGGGGAGCTTTGGAGCAGCCTGGACTCTCTCGTTGTTTAACAGCATTTCTCCGCCAGGAATTGTCCAAATACTTTCTAGGATTCATTTAAGTACCACTTTTTTTTTGTCAGAACATAACACCGAACGACATTTCGTCTTCGGATATCCTGGTAGAGTGAGTTGAGCAACTTTGGGATACAGTTTTCGGAGGTGAGGGGACTTAATTTCATCGCGAGCGAAACGCGCTGGGATAAAGGGACAAAAACTACCGCACAGGCTGCGCTCGCGTCGCTTCTTCGGCTCTGTTTGGGTTCGCTAGGTGGGATAAAAGAAGTTCCGTCGCCAAGGAAATCAGACACCAGCGTTAAGACTTAAAAAGATAAAAAAACAAACTTAACGCTCGTACAAGGGAGCTTTTTCCGCTTCGTTGATTATTTTGGTTTTTCGGTGTGTGCGTGGGGGTGGGTGGTGGTGGGCGCACATTCTTTTCTTCTGTCGCACAAGTTTGGCAAAAAAAAAAAAAAAAATCCAAAAAAATGCGCAAACCTGTTAGCCGAACGCTGATAGCTTGGAGCAAGTGAGCTTCGTTAGCGGGGCCACACGTCTGAAGTCTGGATATACTGTTTTGTCGGGACGTTTATCTGCAGCCAAGCTCGGCTCGGGAGGCTCCTTCCTCGTCTGACCGAGCCCGGCCGCCTCGCAGCCCCCCGCCGGGAAGGTGAGTCGCTGTCTTGTTACCGCTGCACTCTTTCATTTAGCTTCACGTTACTGTGTGTTTGCGTGCTAACGGGGTTAGCTGCTGTGCGCCCCCCCCCTGTTAGGATTCCATTTGATTGATGAACCTCTTGTCCTAAAACAAACACAAAAGCAGTTATTTAAAGCATTGGGGCTAAAATTGACAAAGAGGTTATTCCCTTGTATTGCGTTTGAACCACCTGTTCTTCTGAAGAAACTATTTTTACGACTCTGGAAATGTGTCACATCGGTAAGTAAACGCTGTTTACGTGCGTGTTTTGCGTTGCTGCGGGACCTCGGAGGTTTCTATGTCGAGTCTCGGCAGGCGCCTTTAATCCGATCAGATCATATACTCGAAGAAAAGACTGGCCACGTCAAGGGCAAAGCCGAGAATGCAGATGTTTTAAACTGCACACGGTGGCCTTGTTTCTTTTTAAACAATGGCATCGTGGACCCATGAACTATTGTGACCTTCTTTATTGTCGTGTGATGTGTTTGCAGTAGTGCCATCAGTCGTGTTTTGACTCTGATGTTATGTAAAGCTCTAGACGTTATATGGTTCTCCTGCACCGTATAATGGGATGTAAGGAATAGTCCTGCCCTTTAATTTAGCATGGTGCTGCCCTGGCACAGACCTTTTTTGCCAGTTGAGCTGTATGATTGTATTTGCTGTAACTAGGTCCATCAAGAAATGTGTGTGGACCTAAACGTTTACCTGCAAGCTTTTGTTTGTGTGTGTGTGTGTGTGTGTGTGTGTGTGTACATTTGACTTGTAAGGAGATCGCAGTCACTTGTCCTTATGAGGTTTAGGATTTCATTTGATTTTGTGTGTGTGTGTTTTGGGATGTTGGGTTGATTTATGTTAATGATGTTAATAACCTCTCCAGGGTTATAGTTTTTGTTTCCCTTTTGCTCCCTTTCCTATATACTGAAAAGGACTGCTTAGGGGGGGGGAGGCACGTTGGATTTAAAATGTCAACCAAATGGCTTGGTGTCAGATGGCTTGACTTTAATTGTCTTTACATTTGAGCGTAAACTCATGACACACGATCTCCCTCCATGGCATGCTGGCGGTGAACCACTGATTCAGATTGTGCAGAGGCTGCAAAGAAAAAAAAAAAAAACCCCAGAAGTGTCTGTTTTTGTGAAAGCCGTAGCCTTGGGGAAAGATGCTCCTCTGTCTGCTGAACTGCAGCCTGTTGCTGGCTGGGAGTGAAGCCACAGTTAACTGGGAAAGGGGCTCCAGAATTTGGGCGCTGAGGAATTTGATGCATGGCTGGCAATGAACAGTAATTGTGGTGCAGGCCATGGTTATGGGTTAGTCCTGTAACCTTTTTGTCTTTGTACTTTCAAAGCTTCAGTGATGTGACGCCTGCATTTTGTGTCAGACTGCATTTTTCTTGTCAGTCAAGGGGTTTAAATGCATAAAAATATACCATATGTCTCCCATATATGGACTCGCTTTAACTTTTCAAAAACCATTAGTTGTTAGAATCGATCTGTTAAAGTGTCAAACTATAATGTGGTGCAACTGTCTGGGCATGACTTCTGTTTTGAAAACGTCTTTGCAATTAAATTTGGTATGATTTCCAAAGTGATCTGTAGTCCTGTACAAAATTTGTATTTATGTATCCATCATAATATACAAACAAACTTTGTCCGATTGTGTCTATTGTATGAAATATCATGTCGTGCGACCATTAAGAAACAACCACTTTGGGACGTTAATGTTGAAATCCATTTAATGACAGGAAGTTGCATCACTTACCAGTTTGCCAAGAGCCAATGGAAGCAGCAACAGGTTTGTAACTCTTTATAAAATTTGGAAAAATATAACTTTTTTTAACAGCTGGTATGTAGTTACCACACTTTTATATCATGTGATATGACTTTAAAAAAAAATCTATATTGTGATTATACATTTCAAAATTGAAAATATCATGTGGTGAAACCATTGCTGAGTGTTTTCCATGATAGACAAATGTCCTAGATTGGCAGTTTTTTGTGCTTAATATTCAATTGATGAGTTATATACCTAAAGTACTTAATTTTAGTATAATTTGGAATAGATATTTGTGCAATTTGAGTCATTTTGAAAGGTTCAATCGGTTTATGTTTAATCCCCGTACAAGATCATGACAAAAATGCAAAAACATAATTCAGAGCATGTAATTTTAACTTTGGTAATTGTGCATTTATTAGTATTTATGTGTTTGTTTATTTATTTATTTATAATATATAATCTAATCTGTTTTCCAGATGCCACTGCCAAGCAAAGTAAAAACCGCCCACTATAGCAAGCTACTCCTGCAGCAAGAGGGGAGTAGCTTGATAGAAGACAAAGGTATTGTTAAAAAAAATTAAAATTAAATCCATAAATAAAACAACATTGCTCTTGTGTTTTTCAATAACTAGAGGAAAATGAATTTTTTTTCAATAACATGTTCATCTGCTGTCATCTATCATCATTAGTCCAAAATAAAATGGACTATACATTGAAGATGCACGGCATCACGCTAGATTATATCACTGTCAGCTATCGGAGAAGGGAATGACGGGGAAAGATTCCATGTGTAAAGTCAAGGGAGCTTCCAGAGAGAGAGAGAGAGAGAGAGAGAAAGAAACAGCGATATGGAGGCCTGCATCCAGTGCTTACAGGGAGGTTGTGGGAGAGGAAGCCCAGGTTGGCACCATGCGGCAGTTAGGTGACCGAACTTATTCATGTGGCCACAAACTGATCACCAGATGTAATTTTCTACTATAAGAAAGATACTGATGCTGTCATCGCAGAACCTGAGCCAGCAACATCACGCTACGCCAAGTTGAGCAGCTAAGATTCAGAAATGTCTGCGGTCAAAGAAATGTCTGCAGTTAACGCCGCGTGCACCACTTTCACGCAGACATTTCAGCAGAGTGATTGTCAAGTTTAATGACATGTTTGCTTACAACAAGGCCACAAATGTTCGCTTCACTTAGAACTGTTTGTGATGAGGCAGTGACGACATGATTTGGATAATACATCTGATCAAAATTATGACTTATTGATTTATTGTCAAAGTTAAATGACAAAGCCGATAATGTACTTTTCAATGATTGAGATTTTTAGAAAAAAAGAAATGTTTGTGTTCATGAAGATTCTGTGAAATTTTAATAAAATGTGGTTTAAATCAGTTTTTGTATGGAATTTATTGTTTATCTCTTCAAATATATTAATGATATGAGGTCTTCTTGTCATTTGGAGCGACCACTCATGGTGTGAACAGTAACTACTAAATTGAAAATGTCTAATTTCTGTGGCTGAATTATTACTCACTGATACAGTATGCTTAAGTTAATGGTATTTATTTTAAATTTTTTCACTCTTACGATATTCTACAGTATCTGCGATAAGCTAACAATAACCTCGCCAATGTATTGGATCCTATAATTTATTATATTCTGCATTTTCTTGCAGCTTATAATATCTATGATAAGCCAATATCAGCCTGCCGATGTGTTGGTCAGCCTCTGTTCAGAGCTGCTCACAAGTTCCAGATGCGTGTTCCCTGTGTGTGGATAGTAAGACATACTGTATGTTTAACCCTTGCCCCCCATGGGCGCAAAGGATGACAGAACTTTGTGTCATACTTTGAACAAGCTACTTCCTCTTTCAATTATTGATGGTCGTCATAGTGACGAGGGCCAAGAGGAACGTGGTCGGCCGCGCTCTGCGGTTCCTTCTGTCTGGCTGTGTCGGGAGCACTTTCCTGGAGCCTTCCCAAACACTGACTCACTGCTCACAGAGCCGCGATGACCAAGCTTCTTTATCCCCCCCCCCGGACTCGGCTCAGCTGCTGGAACACTGGACCATTCTTGGAAAGTGAAATTGAATTGGTTTTGAGGAGAACACAGTGACCGTTTCAGTGACGAAACACTCACACAAGCCATTACCTCTAAAAGGAAACCGTAGCTGCATCTGAACATGGCTTTGTGTGAAGATGTAAACCAAGTTGGGCTCTCGCATCTCCTTGTGTGATGCTGTTGTTGTTTTACAGAATGGACTTTGGATATTTTGATTAATTTCTGACGGCATTGATTTAGTGATTTCTCTTTATTTACTTGAATGGAGTAAAAAATAATCTGCATTAGTTTGGCCCTTCCTGACAAGTTATGGGAACAAATGGTTGCAGGGGGGTAATTTTGGGTTTGGGGACCAAAAACAACTGTTAGGTGATAGATCTCTCAGCATGGAAATGATGGCCTCTCTCTCTACAAGGGTGTCGCGTAACAGGCTGTAGTTTCTTTTCTTTTTTTTTGTCTTAAATTCCTCAAGGGGGCGGTTACGGAGAGAGTGTTAATCTCTGTGGCCAGATGCTACAGAGGTGATGATGTTAGCAGATGTTCATGCGAAAGTCACCCACTGCACCGTGCCCCGCTTTTTGGAGTGTACTGTACATCGTTCAACCCCACCAAACCAAAACTCCACACTGCTTTTGTCTGAGTGTTAGGCAGTTCAGACTTCAATAGTTTCTTTGATGTTTTGGAAACAAAACATTTAATTCCTAGCAAGTGAGCACGACATATCCACTGGCTGTTTGCTGGAGCTATCGGAGCGTGCCTGGTACTCTGCAGTTTCTTATCAGCGTTTTTGAAGTACCTGTTGTTTCTGAAGTGCCTACCTTGAACCTTGTAGACGCACAGAATATTCTCTTCTTTTTCTTTTCTGACGACTGAGGAGTTTCCTTGCCAGCAAAGCATTTGGAAAAATGAACATTATCACAGAGTTGATTCTACTGGTTTGTAGCAAATGTTTCTTACCAACTTGCACCCTGAATTGATTTTGACTTCTTGTTTTTCTTACTCATAGCGTGCCTTTGCGGGCATGGCGCTTGCTCATGTGGTCATGCATTAATTTGTTTTTGTTCTTATTTCTTTGGTTTTAGTTGAGCACTGTGAATGACCCGCTGCTGATGCCCCAAAGGTCTGAATGGAGTTCCAGTCGCAGGAAAGCCAGCAGTTGTAGCTCCCTCAGCAGGATGCTGATGAGGCCAAGTATACGTCTGTTTCTGGCTTTATTCGCCCAGGTTTTAAGGACCCAGTGCCGGCCTGCCACCACTGGTGAAGGTAAGATGCCGTGATAACTTAAAGCAACGTAGACATCATTTGTGTACAGCTGATTTCCCACTTCTGCTTGCAGTGTTAAACATCATTCAACAGTTTGAAGAATACGATAAAGCTCAGCATTATAATTAGAGTAATTAAGCAAGAGTGTCTCTCTTGGGCTGTAAGCCCTAAAATACACTTGGTGCGGCTGTGTTTAAGCCAACGGTGGGACAGGGAGGAGTAAATGACTCCCATCTGTAGCCCAAGGGCAGCCCCACTACCTTGCAGTCCCCGCTCCTCTCCTCCTTTGTAATGAAAAGGTATTTGTTGTCACTGCGAGGGGAGTTAGATGCCAGGGAAACTATAAATTAGCCTGTTTTTTGAAAAAAAAAAAAAAGGAAAGAAGACGCTACCTTAAACCCTCCCTTATTAGGATAGGGTTTCTGAGGAGAATGTTTGTCTTCTACGGTGAGCCATAAATCTCCAGCAGGGTGGGGGAAGTCTGATGCATTTGTGCCCCACCCAGTTCTTAATTACCAAATGGCCAGGTACTATCTATGCGCCTCTGCGCTTTTTCTCCTGCTCCCCCGACTGACTTTTGCTTGGGAATGCTTCATCACACCCCCTCCCCCCCCGCTGGGTGACTGATGGCTTCAGCTGTCGACAAACAATCACCGCAGAAGCATTTGGTTGCATTCCTTTTGTCTTGGGTTTTGGGAAACAAAATGGTTATATGGGAAGGGGCATGTTTTATGCGTGCCTCTTTGTTTGTCTTGGGGCTTTCTGTCGTGGTGTGTTGTTCGCATGAAAAAAGAATATTCGCTGAACAAATTCATGCCATTGAATTTCTCCAGGGGCCACATGGACGGCCATTCAAATGATTACACCCCCTTGAAAATGTTCTCGGTGTGATCATTCAGAGATGGTTGACTGCGTTTTTGTCTGTTGGAATATGTTTGTGGTTGTGACAGCGAGATGTCGGAAAGTTATTGATATGGCGATCCCAGGGGATTTGTTTGACTGGATTCTCTGCTGTCAAAGCCCCGCTGACCCTTCTGTGGAAGCCTGTTTAAAATCTAGGGCTGCCACAGTCCTGAGAGAGACTTTTTTCAGACAGTGATGGGGGCCCAGAGCAGCTTGGCTCTGCTGATGCCCTGAGAGCAGAAGAAAAAACTAGTGAACATTTAACTTTTCCCTGTCAGCGTTCGCTCCCACTCAAGGATAACCAGCCGGGTATTGTTTATCTGTCAATTATATTGTGATGGTGCATTATTATGATAATAGTGACATGGATCAAAACAGGTCTATGCTTTATCGTTGATAGCCTGTGTTAGATGGGGAAAAAATTAAAGATTTTTAGATCCATAAATTATTATTTATGTACTGGAAAAATTCAACACCAATGCACAAAAGTCCTTTTTATCCGAATTTGAAATGGTGCTTCATGAATAAACCGTTGATACACTGTTCAAAACAGTTTCTACAATAAAGCCATACAGTGGGCAAGCAATTTAATGCAAAGATAAAGTATTACAAATAAAGCTGTCATCACATAACACGTATCGGGCTGAAGAGAAAGGAACAAAAGTTGTTGCCGCATAGCTAAACCTCAAGCTTGTCAAAGCTTACTAATACTTAAAAGGGAAATGTTTTCTCTCATTATGTTGAGTCATATCACAAAGGATCTGCTCCTGCACACATCGGACCTGAGACACAAAACACTACTACGATGGATATGTGATTATGGTGTTGTGAATGTGGTCATAGAAACAAAAGATCTAAACCTTCATATTTGAGATGCATTTTGAATGTGTCCATTCTGCATTTCCTGCTGTGTTCAACATTTGTGAGAGTTAAAATAAAATAAAAAAAACAACATAGAAAAGTGTTAAAGGGGAGAAAAGCAAGCAAATATGGATATACATTTTTTTTTTTCGCCCAAAGCTATTCGTGGATAGAGGTTGATCAGTGATGATGATGTTGAACCTAAATATGTGCAGAATTTGAAACGCGACTCGAATGTTTGTAAGGAGCTCGCTCTAGTCCTACTCTTGAAGCTTCAGTGACGGAACTAGATTCACATCCTTCTTAAGAGGTCCTGGTTTTCCAGCGTTTGTCCATTTAAAGCCTTAATGTAACGCTAAATGTAGCTGAATTAATTTGAATGACAGAGGACCAACTTTGCACTGCACAGTAATCCTTGTATCTCCCAAGTGTTAATCCGTGCTGATTGCCAGCGGCTCATTTAGGAGTGAAAAGGTCCTCCGCTGGAGTGCTTTCAGGTTGGTTGGTTGGTTGGGGGGGGGTGAATATTTGGGCATTGTCCTATTCTTTAGCTTCCTGCCAGTCCTGCCTTTTTGTCTCTTCTCAATCCCCTCTACACGTCACCCACCCCTTCACTCTGCTGTGGTCAAATCAGCAAGAGGAAACTTGCCAGAGCCATTTTCCCTCTGTGTGCTACCACAGAGCCTCAGCCAGCCGGACTTCACTGCATTCAACCATCACTGCAATGAGAGCAGGAAATCCCAGAAGTCATTCACGCGGCATATTGCTTCCTATCTTGTAGCCAGAGTAGGTTCCATAGACTGGCGCCAACTCTTCCTTTTTACTTGGTCTTGAATTTACAGACTAGTGAGTCCCCCCTCCCCCCCCAAACGCAGTTCACAACCTCTCAATGTTTTCTTCTTCACAAAACCCCTTTCACGATTTATGTAATTATTCTGATTGTAAACCACGTCAATCAATTTCCTTTTCCCAAGTGGTTGGACGAACACGAGAGGGCATTCCAGATGAGTTGCTTTCTGAAAATACAGTCCTTAATCCATTTTAATCCATTTTAATCCAATCATAGCGACAGGAGGATTAATTGAGATGAAATGACCTCAAATTCAAAGGAATTGCTGGAAACCTGGCACTTACCTCAGTGTGAAGAGTGGAAAATAAATGTGCTTGAGTGATACAAGTGTGTTGGTATTTGTTAACATCATATCCCTGCACGGTGTTGGTCAGAAAAACTTTAGCTCTTTTAGTCTTTTGTCTTTTTTAGACTGTTGTATGGTTGATTTAATTACATGTTGACTTCCACGACTGTTCTATCTTACACCAGTTTTAAGTAGGTTGTCACAGAAGCACAAATGGTCCTGCCTGTGGCCGTCAATAAAGCAACAAGCTAATTTGTACAGCTTTTATGGGCATTTTATGATGTCTGTAGCCAGATTAACAGCTGGGATGTTGACACAGACTTATCAGTGGCATCTCCATTTAGAGGGCAGGGACAGAAAAATACTGCCCCCCACACACACACACACACACACACAGCGCAGACATTCTGTTTTAAGGCTGTGCGCAGGTTGGATAGCCCATCACTAAATGCCTCTTCTGCTTTCCCCCCCTTTGGTTTTGTTTTTGAGGAGAAAGTTGATCCTACCCCCTGGCCCCTTTTCCTGCTGGGATTAAGGGCCTGTCAGACATATGTGATCCAGGAAATACCTTTACTAGGCCCAAGTGGGGTCACCATAGCAACTGGTACTAGAACCTGCCGCAGCAGGCCTGCTCTCGCTCGTTCCTGTGCACATGCTCACTGGCTCGCCTTCTCTGCTCCCTCTTCCCCTTTATTGTTTGGAGGCCTTTGTTGTGATGGTGGGAGGGATTAGTCAGGTTTGCTGATGTTGTCCTGGGTTTGTGCTATATAGATGTGCTTCCTGTTTCGAGGAAGTGCGTCTACAAACACACAGTTTGCTTTGAGAACAATTCAGAATTATCTCATCTTGAGGGAACACTTACCGCTACCTCATTCGATTATCTAGTTCAATTCTTCTGGTTATAATACCAAAGGGACTATGTAGGAAATGGGGAAAGGAGGATGAGTGAAATGACTCAGATTTGACATTACACTGCTGCCACAGGGGGATTACTTTGTGGCGCTACTTGGCTAAAACAACAGAACTGTGTCAACTAAAGCTGAAACGATGAGTCAGTGAAGGAATTAGTCAGCCGACAAAAAAGCAAATGGGCAACTATGTTGATGGTCGAATAAGCATTCGAGTTATTTTTCAAGGGCAAAACTTTTTTAAATGTTCCAGCTTCTCAAATGGGAGGATTTTCTGCATGTATGTACCTGCCTTACATCAGTGCAAACTTAATATTTAACAGTTGTCGAGTGGTTTGGACAAACTGTCATTTTGGGCTCTGGGAAAATGCGTGGCTTGTAATTTTTATAGACCATTAATTAAGAAAACAATAAGCAGATTCATTGATACTGAAAATTGTTGTTAGCTGCAGCCCTAACGTCGCCCAAATCAGGATACAGCATTCTGCCTTTTTTGGCATATATGGGATCCAAGCGCAAGAATGTCAAGTTGGCCAGTGACGATCTTTACCTTTTTTGTAACTAGACAATCACCACCATTGATAATGGACAACGTGTCAACATAATTGGGCACCCCCCCCCCCTCCACTTGCTGACTCTGTAGTCATTTAGAACAGGGGGGCTCAGGTGTCTCGCACCGTGACACCTCCCTCATCCCTCTTTTCAATTGAATTTCACTTTCCTTGCCTGCCTGACAATAGGGCCTTAACTAACTTGGGATATGATTTAATTTGTGCGAGAGGTTTTGCCCGGCAGGAAATCGAGGAGGGACTTTTTTGCTGTCTCTTGGACCCTGTTTTATGATTGAAGTGTCCACAGTGTTGTGTGTGAGCTCTCTGAATATTTTAGATTCTCTTTTCCCCGTCAGTTACTATTTATTATTTAGTCAGATATATCATGCCTTTTATTTGAGTAGGAACTATCCTGGTGGTTATCCTAGTGTGAATGACTTGCAGTATGTATTATATAGCTTGTTTGTGCCAAAGATATTAACTTATTTTATGTGTTCATGGAGCCGTTATTGTGTATAAAATGACAAAGGTTAAATGGCCTGCTGAGCAGTTGAACTCTAACCATGTCCTGTTGTTTTCCTTGGTAGTCTCTGTGGAAACGAAGAGAGAGCTGTTCACGCGCTACCTTGGGGAACCCCTGGATCTGACTTGCTCTGCCAGGGACTCCCTCCATGCTGTCAACTGGACCAAAGACCACGTGGCAGTAGTGGATGGAGAGCACACACGCATCCGCAATGGCCAGCTGGAGATCGAGACTGTGGAGCTGACGGACTCCGGTCTGTATGCATGCACTACTTTTGGCAACCACAGCGTCTACTTCAACGTCACAGGTAAAGTCATAGAAATGGCGCCGATAAACCTGGTTTATTGTTTTCTTCTGGAATAATAAAGTTCCATCTTAACTTATTGTCTTTTACTTTTAGTGGTAAAGTAAATAATTCAGATAATGGTCATGAAATAGCGTCAGCATGTTGCCATCACAAATAAAAAGTGAGCAGAAAAGGGATGGCAATCTGAATAATTAAGATAATCTAATCATTCAACTTGATTCTTAACAAGTAAAGAGCGTGTATCCAGCAGTACAGTCTATGCATTACTTAATTTACATGCTGCACATTCTGACCGTTGTCTTCAGTGTACATTCTGTGCCCAGAAGTCCTTCATACACATCTGATATATATGTTTTATCACTGACAAAGTACTGTGTGGGTCAGTATGAATGGAATTGTGTTTGGCCTCATGATTACTTTCTGTTTCACTAGTTGATATCCCCGCCTCATCTGAGGATGATGATGAGGACGAAGAGTCTTCGTCAGAGGAAGCCAAACTGTTGGGCAGTCAAAAACTGATGCGTAAGTGTGCCGATCTCTTTGATCTCAAGTGGTCATTACTCACTCGCACAAAGTCACAGGGTTATGAGTAATTGCCATGGCCGGTGATTTGAGAGCTTTATGATTCAATTATGGTTCTGCCATGTGTGTGGGTCACATTTGGGTGAATGACTTCACTCTGAATCAGGGTTTTCACCACCTCAATGACAGCTTTTACATGAGGAATGTCCCTGCAGTGACTAACCGCGGTTAACCTTAGATTTCTTCCAATTTGTCTCTAGAGCAATTAAGGCACTTGCGCTTCATCATCTGCCCACTACTGCCCACAAAGAAACCAGCATCCGCCAAGCATGTAAGGCATGCTGACCTTGAGACTGTACTCTGACTCCCAGAGGCTCCCATTTACACAACATGACAACATGAGGCAATTTTGAAGCCACAGCATCTTAAAAAAAGATTTTTAATTAATCAAACTTAAGGTCCTTACCCAGCTGGTGCTGCCATGCCCTGTGACTATAATTTAGAAATCTTATTTTTGGTGAACATGCATTATGTAATCCAGCCATCCATTTTCTGCCACTCATCTGGTCGGGGTGGCAGCAGGCTAAGCAGGGTAGTCCAGTTCCTCTCCCTGCAGCGTTTCCAGCTCCTCCTGGGGGATCCCAAGGCGTCCCTAAACCAGATGAAATCCAAGAATCTCTCCAGCATGTTCTGGGTCTACCCCGGGCCCCTCTACCATTTTAAACTTGCCGGGAAAACCTCCAAAGAAGGTGCCCAGGAGGCATCCTGATCAGATACCTGAACCACCTCAACGGGCTCCTTTTGATGCAAAGGAGCTGCGGCTCCTTCTGGATGTCTGAGCTCCTTACCCTAACTCTGTGTGAGCCCAGCCACCCTATGGAGGAAACCCATTTAGGCCAATTGTAGCCGTGATCTCATTCTTTCGGGCACCCATGATAAGGTGGCGATTCTCGGAGGGGCCATTGTGTAATGACGTTTTTTAAATGGAGCTTGAGGTTCAGAGTACTGAAATGAGTTTTGAGCTTTAGTTTTATATTTTTGAATCTATATCAAGTGCATAATTGTATTTATTCGACATCTGCTAATTTCTTATTTCTGTCTCATTCTTTAGCAATGGCCCCACAATGGGCTCATCCAGAAAAAATGGAGAAAAAGCTTCACGCTGTCCCAGCCAGTAAGACTGTGAAGTTTCGATGCCAGGCCAGCGGCAACCCAACTCCCACTCTCAAATGGTACAAGAATGGCAAAGAGTTCAAGAGAGACCATCGCATTGGAGGCTTCAAGGTTAGTGATAAAACTGTTTTGGAAATGGCTTCCCCTTAGCTTGTTCTTAGTGACACTACACCCTCCTTTAGCATTTTTTTATTAAATCACTCCAAACTCGTTTGCTACAAGTGGAGATGTGTCAGTGATCTCATCTCCACATTAGATCACCACCCCCTCCCCTGGAGTAAGAAGTGCCTCCTATAAGTGAGAAGCAGAGGCAAGTTTCACATTTGACCTGAGGAACAATGCAAGGTGAAACCCTATGCCACAAAAAAAGAACGTTGTGCCTTAGTAATGATACCTCCAGGTGGGCAATCCTAGCCACCCATTTGGATGAAGGAAACATTGGCTGTCCTCATTCTGGGTATCAGTGCCCCGTCTTTTCTGTAATTACATCCATGCAGCAGTAAATCTACCGTGATACTAACTAGCATATCTGTGATATATGAAGTGTGCTGTGATTACTCTTCTCTCTCAACGGCTTCCCATTTCCAGGCAGGCTGTATCCAAATGTGACGCTAACTGCTGATAAACAGTCAGGCTATAATAGTTGATAAGACTGTTTTATTCCAGTCTCTGGATGTACTTAGCAGAGGTGTGGCAGGTGAGGGGCATGGATCACACCTGTTGCCACCACCATTTCCTGTAAATGGAATCATGGCCCCTTTAGAGTTTAACGTCTGTTTTTAAGATTCGGTCTGAGCTTTAACACCATCAATCATTTCCTATTGGGCACAAGGAAGTTATGACAGCCAGTTATTGTATTAATCCACAACCTTTTCAGCCAACATATAACATGGTGATTATGTAGGCTGTGAATATTGTGCTTTCATGTACCTTTACATTGACTCCTCCTGTGAATAGCTGCATTCAGTGGCAGTTGCTTCACAGGTGTGGGGATATAAAGCACAACCCTCCTCCTTCCCTACATCTGCTCTTCCCATCAAGGTGTAGGCTAGTCTAGCCTTGTCTCGTGCTTCCCCACCCCATCTCCTTTCACAGCTGGGACTTATTTAG
>JAVQJF010048115.1:0-18795 GCA_036023855.1 Gadopsis marmoratus
ACTGTTTTTTATTGTGTTAAGCACTTTGTGCATTTCATATCTTTGTTGTAAAGCACTTTGAACTGCATTTCTTGTATGAAAGGTGCTATATAAATAAAGTTTATTATTATTATTATTAAGATTGTGATGGCACAGTCTTTGGACATATAGGGCAAATCATCACAACCACAGGAATGTGTGGGCCGGAAGAAGGCCCTCATTCATTAGCCTAAAGTAACCACGCGCTATAGGGCAAGTGTAGAAACACACTCGCTATATTGCCTTTGTGGTTTCACAAGTTCCGTCAAAACTATTGGGTTGTCTTGGCCCATTAGGCTTGTCGAGATGCCCTGACAAAAATCACATTGTTCTGCAGTTGACTAAAGTAAAGCCAACAGAGCCATCATAAATTGCTGACTGTCTGAAAGATTGATTTAGCATATTACCTCGGCTACATTTCTCTTTAGCTGCTCTGTTACGAAGAATTCACCGTACTGTGTATGTTTTGGCAGCTACAGAAAAATGTGCTAAATAGCGATAAAAATATTAATTACGTGGTGCCAAGTGTTAGGAGTGTTTGACAGCTACTTGGCTCCTTACCTCTCTGTCTTTCTCCACAGGGAGAGTTGGAACGCCAGCTCCTGCAAGCCAACCCCATCCTTGAATCTTTTGGCAATGCCAAGACAGTGAAAAATGACAACTCATCGCGCTTTGTGAGTTTACGGTTCCTGTTTAAATGACCATTCTCTTGATTTATGTACGGATAGTGTCCAAAAGGGAACCATATTTACGTAAACTCCCCATTGATCAGTGCAGTTTACATTTGCCATAACAGATATGTACAAAGAAATGTACATGATCTAAACCCAAGTTTGAAACATTCATGCTTCTGTTCCCCACTTCTTGTATAAAGATAACAGTATTTATTCATGTTGAATGTTTTTAGTTATGTTTGTCCTCACACTAGGTCTCTCTATTCACTCCATGGATGGATTCTTAGCTATATAAAACAGATAACACGGTGTATTATTCGAAGTTTGGATCCATGTAGCTTTCATGTCTTACCTGTTAACTCTTCCTTGAATTATGTATCGTTAAAACTTTTGATTTAAACAATGATTTTGTTCGTAGGTCTTGTTTCATAAGTCTTTGATCTCTAATAATTCCCTAAAATAAATCTAGTATTATAAAGTGAACTGATGCTGTGCTTGCAATATGTTGTGATCTCGGATCTTGTAGTGATGAGGAATCGCAGCAATCCTCGCTCTAAGCATTTAAAATGTTTGCACGACTAAGCACACCATGTGGCCAAGACTAACCACCATGGTGTTCAGTCGTCATGAATCACCGGCTGTCTCAGAGGAGAAGCAATGAGGACCAGTAGACAGATGGGCACACACATTCACTGTCAGGAAACCACAGACATGCCTGAAATTCTTTCTGACCTGTTAACCTGACTTTTCCAAATATAGGCATTCTGTTCTGACTGTGTCTCTGTCATCTGCTAGAGTCCGCAGAGTGGTGTTTAAAATGCAACGGTGCCCGAAGGCAGAGGAAATATTTGACAGAAGCACACTCTCAAACGCATACAGTACTCGCTGACATCATAGGCTTTTTTTAATTAACCTGTGAAGTTTCAACGAGTTCAACAGTTGTTTTTTAACATAAATATGCATCTTGTGTCCTACAGGGGAAGTTCATCAGAATCAACTTTGACGTCACAGGCTACATTGTCGGTGCCAATATTGAAACTTGTATCCTCGATACTGCTGCAGGCTAACAGAGCAGAAGGTCAAAAGATTGTTTCAAACGCAACAAAGGGAGCTAAAAGACAGTGTACACGCTGGGTTTGGTGCTGAGAGCAGCGCTAAGGCTGTGCAACTCACCACGGCTTATTCTTAACCACAAGAATGCCATTCCCGTTCTGCATATTCTCTAGACGGAGCTAGAGGGCACTGAGCTCAAAATTAACCACATTTTTATTGTTATTCCTCATTTTTATTCAAGTTTATTTATGCCTGGTGAGGAAAATAAGGCATACAGGTCCTCAGGGTAACATTTCTTTGTTTCTTTGTTGCAACACATTTTAAAAGAATACAGATTTGATTCCCCAGTGTTGTCTTAGTCTTCTGATATCTAGGTTTTCTAGGAAAATGCATTGGTTATGTACTTTATTAGTGTAAAATAGTATTTGCTAAGGAAAACACTTACCAAAAAGTGCTTTCATGCTTCTATAAAACATGAGACATAGTGCACGTGGCTAAATTGACTTGTTGTTCCTCATAAGCAGACACTTTACAACAAGTGGTCATTTCTGTCTAATATTTACTACAGCTGTGAGAGTATCAGCTTCCTGTTTTTCATGTTGTTATGTCCTGGTCAGTCCTTAACCTTTGCTGTCAGACCTTCTGGAGAAGTCGAGGGCCATTAGACAGGCCAAAGATGAGAGGACCTTCCACATTTTCTACCGCCTGCTGGCAGGAGCTGGAGAGCATCTCCGAAGTGAGTGTCTCTAAGTGCTATAAGGAGAAGAAATATCATAGCAAGGCTTCATGTTTGTGCCAATTTGCTTCAGGAAAGGAACAGAGCTAAAGAAAGCTGGTTTTGACTTGGCACCGGTAAACTAATCTTTTTCTCTCATTAACCTTTTCATCAAGCTTGTTAGAACATTGTTTCATGATGATGTTTAGACATTTTAAGTCAACACTTTACAGCAAATTTCTCTGATGTAAATTTAAAAGGTCACTCAATCTCTCTCTCACTTATCCACTTATTCTGTGAGTCTTGACTGAAAATGGATGCAAATGTAAACCTCACTGCAATCAAACAATCATTCTAATTAAAATCAATGCGCATCATGATCCTAATACACTTAACAAACAGAAAGCATGCACTGAAAAAATCCCAACGTGCATCACAGTTTAACTAGTAAAACATACAGCATGAAACTAAAAACATGAATATGAGGACACTCATTAAAATGAACATAAAATAATCATAGTTTTTAAAGATAAATGTCTTTTCTTTTCTTCTCCAGCGGACCTGCTCCTTGAAGGCTTTAACAACTACCGTTTCCTGTCAAATGGTAACATTCCCATCCCTGGCCAGCAGGACAAGGATAATTTCCAGGAGACGTTGGATGCCATGCACATCATGAGCTTCTCCCACGATGAGATTGTCTGTGAGTAGTACTTCCAGATGTGCCCTGAAACACAGTGCATTTCGATTCTCTTTCTATAATTACATTCAATTATGTCCTTTCTTTCTCTGCTATTGCCTAATTTCTCCCCCATGGAGATCAATAAAGTGTTATCTTATCCTTGCCAGGCATGTTGAAGGTGGTCTCTGCAGTGCTGCAGTTTGGCAACATTGTCTTTAAGAAAGAGAGAAACACTGATCAGGCCTCCATGCCTGAAAACACAGGTAAACACCCAACATCCAGTCATAGTAAAGCCCGTACGCACGCCGCCTCCTCGCCAGTGTCATTCATGATTCATGAACCCAGAAAATGAGATGACTGTGGCGCCTCAGCTTCCACCACAACAGGTGGTGGAAAACATGATCATTTCCACATATACATACTCGCATAATTTTCTCGCTCACTGTGAGCACGGGTTTTATTAGAAACATGATTACACTGAAGTAAGATTTGTGTGTCTCTCGGTATTGGAATGCTTGTCATGTCTAGCTAACATCTGCACCATCAGATGCTCCTTCAGTCTGGACTACACCGTAGTCACATACATCAAGACAGAAGAACGTGTAATGAATATATGGTATAGTTAGTTGCTGTCTTTGGGTTAGACCCATTAAACATACTGATCTTAGTTCCTTAAAAACTCACTTAAAGTCCCTGACCCATTTTGGGGTCTCAACCCAAGTAGCATATGCAGAATTTGGATATAGTCATATATCCTGTCAATGTTCCTTAATTATTTGAACTTAAATCTGATTCTCATAGTGAAAATCACAAATATGTTTCTTTATGAAATCTGAAGCCACATACTGTATGTGAATCAGTGTGAAGTCTACTTTCATATCAAGCAGTAAGTTACATGCTTCCGGCTTCCTTGCACTCCCAGTGGCCCAGAAGCTCTGCCATCTGCTTGGAATGAATGTTATGGAGTTCACCAGAGCTATCCTCACCCCGAGGATCAAAGTGGGACGGGACTATGTACAGAAGGCACAGACCAAAGAACAGGTAAGGTGCCATCTAGTAAATCTAAGGATTTTGTTTTGTTAGTTTTATTTTAATCTGTGGTTTAATATCTTTCTGTTTATAGTGCAGCTCACATTTGCAAAGTCATGGGTCACAGGATAGGTTTAAACGTCTTCCTAATGGTTTGTCCTAACCATAGGCCATAGTCTGATGTCATACCATGATAAATCAACATCACAAAGTTTATATTCTTATATTTGCGCTCATGGCTCATTGGACTATTATTAATAGTTTCTTTCATGGTTACTCTCCCTTGTCCTGCACTATTTGTGTTTTGCTCAGGCTGACTTTGCTGTTGAAGCGCTGGCCAAGGCAACATATGAGCGGCTGTTCCGCTGGTTGGTCCACCGCATCAACAAGGCCCTGGACAGGACCAAACGCCAGGGGGCGTCGTTCATCGGCATCCTGGATATCGCTGGCTTTGAGATCTTTGAGGTGCTGATTATGGTGCTTTAATACTAGCAAACACATTTCCACAAACACAAACTATGTATCTTCTAGACATTGTAGTTGGGTTCCTTTACACGGGGATTAAACAGAATCCAATGATCCATGTTGTCTGATTGTTTGAATTTTTTATTTGTTTAATCAAGTCCTGGGTATTGAAGGCCACCTAAAGAAAACATGTCACCATGACTAGCAAACTTCTGCTTCCTTTCAGCTGAACTCATTTGAGCAGATGTGCATCAACTACACCAATGAGAAGCTGCAGCAGCTCTTCAACCACACCATGTTCATACTGGAGCAGGAGGAGTACCAGAGGGAGGGCATCGAGTGGAGCTTCATCGACTTCGGCCTGGACCTGCAGCCCTGCATTGACCTCATTGAGAGGCCGGTCAGTGTTCTCCATCTGTGTCTGTGACTTTATGTGTCTGCTTATGAATATTTGGTGTTAAAGGACTTGTGTCTCCTCAGACCAATCCCCCCGGTATCCTTGCTCTGCTGGATGAGGAGTGCTGGTTTCCCAAGGCCACTGACAAGACCTTTATAGACAAGGTGCTCCAGGAGCAGGGCACACACACCAAGTTTCAGAAGCCGCGTCAGCTCAAGGACAGAGCTGACTTCTGCATCATTCACTACGCAGGGAAGGTATGTATTTCAGGCCCATTAAGGTGTTTTGCATTTTGACTGCTCTCTTGGTCACTGGTTGGACCTACTACTTAAGCATGTCACTACTGTTAGAAGACAGCACTTTAAAACAAAATGCAATATGCATGTTTGAAACCATTTTTCTTGTCCCCTTTATAGCCTCAGATTCTTCCTGAGGCACAGGTCTTTGCTCCCCTGAAGGTGCCGTTAACCAGGTCACCTGTAAACAATGAAAACAATAGCCCAGTTGTCATACTGCTGCTGCAGGAAACCCACATCTGGTTCACATTGGTGTGAGTCTGTGGTGCTTGGTGGTTACATAATGAGGGTTTTCAACTTTCACCTTTACGTGGTGGACTGCCATGTGTAAAGAGAAACTGATACTCCACAACATTCCAGAGAGGACGCTTGTCAGTCGCAGCATGAAAGCTGATATCATCCCCAGAGTGACAGTTGAATTAGGTTTACCTGTCTGTTTTTACACATGTGTATATGAACACAGTGAAGAGCACCAGTCAGTCGTGTCTCAACATCAGTCCTGGACCTGATCCTACAGGTGAAAACCTCAGATTCAGCCCAATAATATGCATCCAGTACTTAAAGCCAGCATTAAATTTGAACTTCATCAAATAAATCCTGCATCAGACTGAGGAAAATAAGTGCAAACATTATGAGTTTGCTTTTCCAGGATTCTGATGAAACCCATATGGAGATCTGACATTCCTCATCTCAGGTTGCTGACCGTGTCAATTGCTTATTATGTTCTGCTGCAATTCAACACTCTTCACAGTACGCCAGACGTTTGAAAAACACTTTCTACCACTGGTATGGTCCCAAATACCACAATACAGCACATCTGGTACTGCCTGTAAGATAAAACACCTGCGTGGAAACATTGTTAGAGCCAGATCTAGCTTTCACTTAAGACATGCATGAAAGACTGTTGCAGACAGCTGAAGCAACAGACCAGCAGCAATTAATTAGTCCCCTCAAAGTGTATTTCTAAAGATTTTTTTTATTTTGCACTGTTAACACTGGGGTATAACAGTAATGAAAGGAAAATGACTGAATGAAATATAGCAAAGTTCATGAACGAAATCTGATTTTTATGCAGAGTTGTTTTGCTTTATTTCTGTCGGGATGCCAAACCTTGTGTAACCAAATGATAACAGAGGTGTGTGGTCATTGTTGGTATACATTACATAAACCTTACCATAACCTGGTAGGGTTGTAAATGCAAGTCACTGCCTTGAAAGTATTCTAATTTTTAGCATTTATGATTTATAAAGAAACATAATCTCTTAATGTTAGTCCTGTCTGTGTGTCTATATGAGGGACACACCGTCCAACCGGTGAAATAACACTGAGGAATCACTGTTTCTTTAGGTGGACTACAAAGCTGATGAATGGCTTATGAAGAACATGGATCCCCTGAATGACAATGTGGCCACACTGCTGCACCAGTCAACTGACAAGTTTGTGGCTGAGCTCTGGAAAGACGGTGAGTCTCTTAACATTTTAGGAGCTCATCGAGCAGAATGAGATGCAGAAGCATATTTATATACAATTGAATCTATAATTATACCTGCAACTATCTGTATCAGTCCAGTTACACACATAATGAGTATTGTGGAGTGAACAAAAAAAGCATTTAAAGACATTTTTGTACTCTCTTTTGGGTTTTTAGCCATGTTAGCAGCATGGCTCTATGGATGGCAATGTCAATTCAGTTGGTCAGTCCACCACTTTTGTCCAGACTGAAATATCTCAATAAGTATTGGACAGATTGCCATGTAAAGTTCGTACAGACATTGATGGTCTACAGATGATGTATCCTAAGGATTTCAGTGATCCCCTAACTTTCCCCCTTGCGCCGTGAGGTCCACATTTGTGGCTTTCAGTGAAATATCTCGACAACTATTCACTAGCTTTGTCATCAAATTTGGTAAAGATGTTCATGTTCCCCCCAGGATGAACTTCAACCACTTTGGTGATGCTTAACTTTTCATCTAGCACCATCATCAAGTCAAAAACTAATGCTTGGTTTGTGACCAAATATGTGCAAAACAAATGACATTCTCATCAGAATCAGCTGTACTTTGGGTTTGGTGCTAATTAGCGAGTGTAAGCATGCTAACACGCTAAACGAAGATGGGGAACATGACAAACATTATATCTCCTATACATCGGCAATTTAGCATCGTCACTGTGAGAATGTTAGCATGCTGACATTAGCGTTTAGCTCAAAGCACAGCTGTGTCTAAACACAGCCTTAAAAGATCCAGAAGCCTGGCTGTGGAGGCTGCAACGCGTGTTATAAACAAATGAATCTGAGTTTCATTCAGCAGTGTGCCTCTTGGCTTCTCTAAGGTGGGATGAGATTTGCCAGCAAAAACATGAAGTGTAAGCGAAGCGAGGTAAACCACAGCCAGGACTCTTCTCTCAGAGCTGAATGACAGATTTATTGCTAATCCTGTATTTTCTCCCCCAGCAAGCAATCAGATGGGAACTATAGCCTTCATAATCACTATTTTAATTTGACTTTTGAAAGAAGGAAAGCAAAATAGTTGTATTACACTCTCTGGACTAACCTTTCTCCTGATTAATGTTCAGCTATGATAACGCAACATTAGCTTTGAATAATAACAAGGCTGATGTATGTACTGTAATTTTACAGTGCATGAACTGACATCTACACTTTGGTCCCCTTTTTTTTAACAGCTAATGAATGCTTGTGAAGGTTTTGTATGTTTGTGGGTGTATGAATGATGGATGGGTGTGTGTGTGTGTGTGTGTGTGTGTGTGTGTGTGTGTGTTTGCATGCTTAGTACTGTTTTTCTCTCTCACTCTCCTGTCTTCTTTCTCTGTCTGTGTCTCTGCTGCTGTAGACATTCAGACGTTTCAGAGAGCCTCTTTCTATGACAATGTGTCTGGGCTCCATGAAGCTCCAGGTGAATGATAGTAACACTTAACCTTCATGTACCACTGGCTTCTGCTCATCGTCTGCACTGGAGGGATCAATGGTTCCCTGTTCTGTCCTGGCTGCACTGTGCGCCCCTCTAAAAGCTCCCCTCTGGCTTTGCATGGCTGTACTCCTGTTGTATTTATAACATCTGATACTAAAACATTTCATTATTACATGAATGCTGATAGCTTACAGCAACTATAATTATTCCAACAACTATTGCTTGATTGATAAGCCAGGTAAGGCATTTCTTTTTGTAATCATATAAAAAATAAAGTTGTGTTTTCTGGTACAAACAGAAAACTAATTGATGCAATTATTGTCAAAAGGCTGAAAATCTAAGACAGTAAATGTTATGATTGAACATTTTCCTCTGTGAGAAGCATGAATTTTTAAAGTGCTTTTAGGCCGTGGGACAGTTTTTACAACAAGTAGTACAACAAGGAAACTGGATTAGTGGGACAACGTGCTTAGAGATGGCGTCATCACACTTAAAAAGGGCAAATATCCCCTTTTCACTCAATAGATATTTCATCTATGCAAAGCTGCAATGATTAGCAGTCCACTGATAGTTTTTAAAAAAAAAAAACTATCCCAGTGATTAAACAATCTTTCTTGCATTCAACAGGCTTAACCTAGAGCAAGTGCCGTCAGAGCTAACAGCCAATGGAAAGAAATAGCCGAGTTCAAATTAGTTTTTTAAAGAAGTGGATCCAGAATTGATCGCTCGATGGATGTTTTGAACTTTTTATCTTTTGCACACCTGCAAGGATGCGCGTGTGAGCGACAAGACACACAGTTTGACACACTTCCAATGATGAACAGGTGGCTGTAACATGGCATGCTATGTTGCAATATGTGTTGGACCACCAGGATGCCCCTAAAGCAGATAGTATGATAGTTTAGTCTAATGTAGACAAAAAGCATTTAATTTAGATGCCTGTCTATAAGTAACAAGAGTTTGTTTCTGTGTCCTGGCTGTATTAAGTACTCTGCCTCTGCTTGAAAAATTTCTGAATGAAGGATTATTCAGCAGTAGGCTGGCTGAGAAAATTATATCAAACCAATATATGGTCTGATGGCGACTCCATTGCCTTCCTTCATGCCTTTATCGTAAAATTAGAAAAGAGCAAATCCTGCTCAGTTGAACACTTACTGGCAACATTTCCTGATGAATATCCACATTGGATTTAAACACCAATAAAAGACTTTTCTTTCCTACATTCATGTAAATAGCACAGCACTTTACCATGATGTACTCTGCACGTAACACATTTATCAGTAAAACCAGCTAGACTCACTAAAGTCCCATCAGTTACCTGCATATGTATCCCTGAATTCATGCCGTTATCTCTTTCTCCTCATCTAATTTTTCATCACCAGTCGACCGAATCGTGGGCCTGGACCAGGTCGCAGGCATGAACGAGACAGCGTTTGGTGCTGCCTACAAGACCAAAAAGGGCATGTTCCGCACCGTGGGCCAGCTGTACAAGGAGCAGTTATCTAAGCTGATGGCCACTCTGAGGAACACCAATCCCAACTTTGTCCGCTGCATCATCCCGAACCACGAGAAAAGGGTGAGTTTGAGATGGTCACAGTTACCCTCGGTTCCAGCTGGACTGAGAACTGTGCCACAAATCTGTTTAGGTTTTAAATACAATTTACTGTATGTTACTGTCACTATACTGTAATATATCCTGGGGGTGGGTTTTGATCAGATGTACTTGTACTGTAGTTAGTGACCACAAATGAAGAATTCCAAATTAACCCAAATTAAAATGCGGCCTATTCAAGTTCAATTTATTTATATAGAACCTTTACCCATACATCAAAATATTCCTCTTCTTCATCTCTTTTATTCTTCTCCCTCCTCCTGCAGGCTGGTAAACTGGACCCCCACCTGGTTCTGGACCAGCTGAGGTGTAATGGTGTGCTGGAGGGGATTCGTATCTGCAGACAGGGCTTCCCCAACCGCATCGTCTTCCAGGAGTTCAGACAGAGGTAATGTTTTACCTCTGACTCAGTTAATGTTTGGTCATAATGTCTCCTGTAACAAGTTTGCTGATACAGTAGATCTGGTGTCACTCTGGCCTTTGACATTCCTTCCTCTGTTTGAAGTTGTTTCATCTCTGCAGTCTCTATCTCTCATGGAGGAGCCAGAGGCCTCTACCACCTCTTTCTGTTTCTTATGTTTTAGCCAATATGGAGCTGCAATTTAACACTGTCCTAGTGACTCTCCGTCCTCATAATGCACTTCTCTCTCTGCTCCATGTCCAGATATGAGATCCTCACTCCTAATGCCATTCCCAAGGGCTTCATGGATGGCAAGCAGGCCTGTGAGAGAATGGTAAGAACAATTACCTCAACTGCGAAACAAGGGTCTTGTTTTTATGATAAGACAATTGCATGACATAATCAAAATGTTATTCATTTGAGACAAGAGTCTAAATAAAGAATTAAGAAGCAAGAATTTCTATAGGAAAAACATATTTTACTCCCATTACGCCACACACTTTTTCCTTCAGTTACCTCTAGAAGCCCATTTCCCCCGTCTTTGTCTCTTCCTGTCTTTGGTAGATTCAAGCCCTGGAGCTGGACAGCAACCTGTTCCGTATCGGCCAGAGTAAGATCTTCTTCAGGGCTGGAGTCCTGGCCCACTTGGAGGAAGAGAGGGACTTGAAGATCACTGACATCATCATTTACTTCCAGGCTGTCTGTCGGGGATATCTGGCACGCAAGTATGGGTTGCTCTGCATTCAAGGTCCACTCAACCAGCAACTGAAGTGGAGTCATTTCTATATATTTCATCACAAAAAGAGTAGATTTTACTGTTGTCCCTCTGAGTCTTTCTCTTCCTCTCTCGCTGTAATGTTTCAGGGCCTTTGCTAAGAAGCAGCAGCAGCTCAGTGCTCTGAAGGTTCTCCAGAGAAATTGCGCCGCCTACTTGAAGCTGCGGCACTGGCAGTGGTGGAGACTCTTCACCAAGGTGTGACATGTGTAAATGTTTGCATGTATGCTGTCAAGGGTGTTTAGAGGTCACTACTGTTCTAGTAACCGTTCAGATTTATCACTAGAGATCATGATCTGAGACTCCTCTGTACCCGCAGGTGAAGCCTCTGCTGCAGGTGACCAGGCAGGAGGAGGAGATGCAGGCTAAAGATGAGGAGCTGGTGAAGGTGAAGGAGAAGCAGACCAAGGTGGAGGGGGAACTTGTGGAGATGGAGAGGAAACACCAGCAGGTCAGTTACAACCACAGCAATACTTTGCAGTATTAGTACCAAATTATTTTAATAAACTGTACTGACTTTTCTCTGATGCATGATTGAAGGTTTTAACATTATTTCTGTGTAGTTAATGGAGGAGAAAAACATCCTAGCAGAGCAGCTGCAGGCTGAGACGGAGCTGTTCGCAGAGGCTGAGGAGATGAGAGCTCGCCTGGCATCCAAAAAGCAAGAGCTGGAGGAGATCCTTCATGACCTTGAGTCCAGGCTGGAGGAAGAAGAGGAGAGGACCCAGGGCCTGCAGAATGAGAAGAAGAAGATGCAGACCCATATCCAGGTGTGTCCTAGGAGACATCGAATTACCGGTTACCGAAAAACTATTATTGCACCCTTGGAAATATATTATGTGCAATTATGTTTGCTGCTCTGATTAAATACTTGTGTGTGTGTGTGTGTGTAGGACCTAGAAGAACAGTTGGATGAGGAGGAGGGTGGAAGGCAGAAGCTGCAGCTGGAGAAAGTGACAGCTGAGGCCAAAATGAAGAAATACGAGGAGGACATTTTGCTACTAGAAGACCAGAACTCCAAGTTCCACAAGGTGAGAGAGAGAAGGCTCTGAAGGTCTACATTCAAGCTAAAGGTTTAGGATGGAAAGAGGCATTGTGTCGAAATGTGAAGGTTGGTTTTAAATTAGAGATGGAGGGTATTGCAGTTCTCCTTTTCTGCACTGCATGAGAATATAGTTTCAGATCATTCAAATATGCTGATGCTGTGCATTAACCAGCCTGTATTTATTTCTTTTAGGAAAAGAAGCTGTTGGAGGACCGAATCAATGAGATGACTTCGATGCTAGCTGAAGAGGAAGAAAAGGCCAAGAACCTGGGCAAGGTCAAGAACAAGCAGGAGATGATGATGGTCGACCTGGAAGGTAAAGAATGAAATACAGAATGCATAGAATAGTAAACGAAAAGACAGTTCTTGGTGTTTTATTAAACAATTGCATCCTCTTCTTTTCTAATCTAGAGAGACTGAAGAAGGAGGAGAAGACCCGTCAGGAGCTTGAGAAGGCTAAGAGGAAGCTGGATGGGGAGACGTCCGACTTCCAGGACCAGATATCTGAGCTACAGGCCCAGATCGAGGAGCTAAAGGTTCAGCTGGGCAAGAAGGAAGACGAGCAGCAGCTGATGCAGGCTAGGTGGGAGATCCTGGGACCACCATAGAGGAGAATGAAAACACCACATCTCAATACTGTATACTCAATACTCAGTATTGAAATCAGTTCACCAGCATAGAATTACTTTGTGTGAGCTAAATATGGATGTTGGAGCTTCAATATTGAGTCACTGGGATTCTGCTATGTCATGTGAGTCAGTCTGACATAAGTGCTACATAGCTGTTCAGACCGCTCATCACACTAACCACTGTTGCGAGATAAATTCACACCTGCCGTTTTATTTGGCACATTTTATGGGACTGATTACACTCCAGAATGTCATGAAAAAAATAGCCTCTGAGCTTTTTTGTCGTGCTCCCCTCTGACACGCTGCCTGTATTTATTCACTGATTCTCACTGCATTGGAATGTGTTTGTGATGTGGGACCGTATCGTTGGTGAGCATGTCATTTGTGTGGTATTTGTTCGTGTAAGACCAAGGTAATGAGTGGCCTTTACAGCACACAACTCCTGTAGGAGAACAAAACCATAGGCTTCAAATGCTTTATGAAACAGTGACTCTGCTGCCACCCAGTGGAGTCTTAGTGGAAGATCATGCAGTGTTTTTAAGCAATAGTTTAAACAAAACAGTTTAACAATATGGGACCATGCTGCACTGGGAGAAAAAAATGCAAATCGGCATATTTCTGACATATACAAACTGAATGAGTAGCTAAAATAAATAATTGTTCTAGCACTAATAAAATGACTTGTGTACATCGTATTTTAGTGGAAAATTGCAGTGAGCTCCAGGTTTTATTTTTCAACTTGTCATCTTATATTTTTCCAAATTCATAGCATCAGTCACAATATTGTGCCCACTTTCCACCTGAGATTTTGTTTATTGTTCTTCATTGGTCTCAATGTTTAACAGGGGTGAAGACGAGGTTAGCCAGAAGAACAACGCTCTGAAACAGGTGAGGGAGATACAGGCCCAGCTGTCCGAGCTGCAGGAGGACCTTGAGTCGGAGAAACAAGCCAGGAACAAGGCCGAGAAACTCAAGAGGGACTTGAGTGAAGAGCTTGAGGCCCTTAAGACTGAACTGGAGGACACCCTTGATACAACCGCTGCCCAGCAGGAACTTAGGTATTGTACTCTGCATTTTATCTCCATTATTTTATATTGTTATCATAGACTGAGGGCATGTAGCCAATGGTATTATTATTATTAAGTCAATAGGAAAGTTAAGACTTTTCTGTGTCCCTGTTCTCCGTAGGACCAAGCGTGAACAGGAGGTTGCAGAGCTGAAGAAGACCATTGAGGAGGAGACTAAAAACCACGAATCTCAGATCCAGGAGATGCGACAGAGGCATGGCACTGTCTTGGAAGAGCTGTCCGAACAGCTGGAACAGGCCAAGAGGGTAACATACCTTTCCACAATCTACTCATTATCAAATCCACTTTATCAATTTATCATCTGGCTACACTAATGTTTGTTGTTGATTACATCTAGTTCAAGGCCAACCTGGAGAAGACCAAGCAGAGCCAGGAGACCGCCAACAAGGAGCTCGCCAGTGAGGTCAAGAGCCTGCAGCAGGCAAAGACAGAGTCTGAACACAAGAGGAAGAAACTGGAGGCTCAGCTGCAGGAGTTCATGACCAGGGTCACTGAGGGAGAGAGGGCCAAGGGAGAATTGTCTGAACGCACATACAAACTGCAGGTGATGGGCGGAGATACAAACATACTTGATTTAATACAGTGGAATCAGCCCAACTGACACAATAATAGCTTGATTTGTTTATGTTTATTTGAATTCATGGACAAAGTTTTTAGTAATCAATTGCAAGGTCATGCAAATGTTATGATGCTTGATGGGGTTTACATCAGTTCTTGTCTATTTTTATTAAAAAAAATTACAAATACATTTGACTTACAGTACATTGTGTTGTTGTCTCTCCATACAGACCGAGTTGGAAAATGTGTCATCCTTGCTGGAAGATGCAGAGAGGAAGGGTATCAAGATGGCCAAAGATGTCACTGGACTAGACAGTCAGCTGCAGGATACACAGGTGATGTACAGTTTCTCTGAGAATTAGATCATCAATCCACACTTAATGCTCCCTTTCTATTAAATTAACTGGACAAATATTTATTTCCTCTAGGAGCTGCTCCAGGAGGAGACGCGTCAGAAACTAAACCTCAGCAGTCGCATTCGCCAGCTGGAGGAGGAGAAGAACGCTCTGCAGGAGCAGCAGGAGGAGGATGAGGAGGCACGCAAGAATCTGGAGAAACAGATGTTAACCCTACAGGCTCAGGTAGGACATGTGGCCTTGGGTGTAGTAAACAACATTCAAATCATATTTTTTTATTCTGAATTTTGCTTCACTGTTTTTGTTTGTAGCTGTCAGAGAGCAAGAAGAAGCTGGAGGATGATGTTGGAACAATAGACGGCCTGGAGGAGATGAAGAAGAAGCTGCAGAAGGACCTGGAGCTGGTCAGCCAGCGTCTGGAAGAGAAGACCATTGGCTTTGAAAAGATGGAGAAGACAAAGACCCGTCTGCAGCAGGAGCTGGATGATCTAACGGTAGACTTGGATCACCAGAGACAGATAGTCTCCAACCTGGAGAAGAAACAGAAGAAGTTTGACCAGGTGAGAACGCACTTTATTGACCGGGTTTTTACAGAACAACTCTGGATGGAGTGAGTTTGTCTTAGATCATTTTTAAATACAATGTAATCCTTTAGCTTTATGGTTTGGATTAATATTAATGTAATCATTCACTGCAATACCATTCTTACAAATTACAGAAATAATTAATTTTGTAAAATGCTGAATGTAGATGCTGGCTGAAGAGAAGAGCATCTCGGCTCGTTACGTTGAAGAGCGGGACCGTGCCGAAGCTGAGGCCAGGGAGAAGGAGACCAAAGCTCTGTCCATGACCAGAGCTCTGGACGAGGCGCTGGAGGCCAAAGAGGAGCTGGAGAGGACTAACAAGCAGCTTCGTGCTGAGATGGAAGATCTGATGAGCTCAAAGGATGACGTGGGCAAGAATGTGAGTGTTAGGATGAATAAGGCACATGTGATTTGCTATAGCAGTTGAGCAGTAGTCTCATCGATCATCCTCTGTTTATTTCCTCCCTCCGTCAGGTCCATGAGCTGGAGAAGTCCAAGCGCACTCTGGAGCAGCAGCTGGAGGAGATGAAGACTCAGCTGGAGGAGCTGGAGGACGAGCTGCAGGCCACAGAGGATGCCAAGCTGCGTCTGGAGGTCAACATGCAGGCCATGAAGGCCCAGTATGAGAGAGACCTTCAGGGCCGGGACGACCAGAACGATGAGAAGAAGAGAGCACTGGTCAAGCAGGTGCAGGATAACAGTAACGTTACATAACTGCTTAACAACAGTTTAATCCCACCAGCCTAACTACTTGAAACTGGCTCCCCCCCTCAGGTGAGAGAGATGGAGGCAGAGTTGGAGGACGAGAGGAAGCAGAGAGGTTTGGCTGTTGCTGCTAAAAAGAAGCTGGAGATGGATTTGAAGGATATAGAGGTTCACATAGCAGGAGCCAACAAGGCCAGAGACGAAGCCATCAAACAGCTGCGCAAATTACAGGTACGCATTTGATGCTTATGTTTGAATCAGTTGCACTTCAGTATGCAGCCATTCTCAGCTATATGTTTCCCCCCTCAGGCCCAAATGAAGGACTACCAGCGGGAGTTGGAAGACGCCCGAGCCTCTAGAGATGATATTTTTGCCATATCCAAGGAAAATGAGAAGAAACTCAAGAGTCTGGAGGCTGAGATTGTCCAGCTGCATGAGGTACAGGACAGTAGGATGATGCTGGTTTCCGTTCTGTGATATTTATGTTACATGGTAGGCAATGTGCATAGTTCGGGTTGATTTGTGGTTGTATTTACTGTACATTCATAATAATGCATCATTAGATGTTACACAAGGAAGTGCTGATAACCTGCATTTCACCTTTGACCTCTCTCTGCAGGACCTGGCAGCCTCTGAGAGGGGTCGGCGCCACGCAGAGCAGGAACGAGATGAACTGCAAGATGAAATCTCAAACAGCACCTCTGGAAAGTAAGTTACCCTCACCCACAGCTCCATCTGTCATGTATCTCCCTGTTCGTATAGTCTTGTAACCGACTTGGGGAGCAGCAGTCAAATAGGAATCATTATATCAGGGCTGTTTTTTATTTTGTAGCAAACCAAAGCTATTTGGTTCTCCAGGCAGGTATTGTTAAACATACTTTATTGGCGTTTTTGGTCCTTGAACAAGGCAAAAGAGAACCACAATAACAGTGGTAAAAAAATTAACAAGAGGTAACCGCATAAAAATGTGGAAATAGTTTTGCTTCTAACTGGCAAACATTAATTAAGAACCTCCTGAGGTCACCGAGCCCTGAGGATAAACATTTAGAGGACATAGTTTGGGGTTAAAGGGAACCTTTTTACCAATAATTCAAAAACCTTCTTCTAAAGGGAAATTATATTTGGACACACCCATGTGCAGTGAAGCAAAGAGCCCTGTGCAATTTACATTTAATGCATGTCAGCCAAGACATATGTGTATGGTCTTCAGACAGGGGTGATGACTGTAGTCACACTTTGATTTCATTCGTTTTTCTTTAACGACTCTATCTCTGTGTGTCAGGTCTGCTCTGATGGATGAGAAGAGGAGGCTGGAGGCTCGCATTGCTCAGCTGGAGGAGGAGCTGGAAGAGGAGCAGGGTAACATGGAGCTGCTCAACGACCGCTTCAGAAAGACCAATATGCAGGTGTGGTGTAATACTGGAACATATTTTAAAGATCAACTCTGTATTCATTGGACTAGTATTACATCTTGCAATTTGTAACAAATCACAATTGGCTTGCGCAAAATTATAAATGACATGACGTTAGAACAATACAGAAAACCTTCTCTTTCTGTTACCCCCTCCCCTCAGGTGGACTCCCTGGCTACAGAGTTGAGTGCGGAGCGCAGCACAGGCCAGAAGAGCGAAAACGCTCGCCAGCAACTGGAGCGTCAAAACAAGGAGCTGCGGGCCAAGCTGGGCGAGCTGGAGGGGTCTGTGAAGAACAGGTTCAAGGCCTCCATCACTGCCCTGGAGGCCAAGATAGTGCAGCTGGAGGAACAGCTGGAGCAGGAGGCCAAGTGAGAATTCAATACGCTCTTCTCCTTTTTATGAACGAATAAACATTTGTATCAAACAGTTCAAAAATTTTAAAATTGAGTTTATGGGTTTACCTGTAATGCTAAAATTTTGCTTTGTTCTCCGTTGAAGGGAGCGAGCAGCTGCCAACAAGATTGTGAGGAGGACCGAGAAGAAGCTGAAAGAAATCTGCATGCAAGTGGAGGATGAGCGTCGCCATGCCGACCAGTTTAAAGAACAAGTATGTGCTGCTGTGATTAGCATTCACAACCCATCCTCCACAAATTGTTTGGCCCCACAACGGTTTTAACCCTCAGGCATCACTTTAATTTACCACCCTCTTAAGTCATTGGGGCCATTTTTCATTCCAAAAAACTGCTGTAAAAACTTTACAGATGAATTTTTTTCCTTTTTTTTCCTGCATAAATCTCCTAAAACAACTTCAGCCCTGTTCAAAACATTCAATCATTTGAGGATTTTAACCCTTTAAATACCAGTTTTATTACTTGATGTCACTGTTATTGATGAAAAAAACACAAAAATTTGTTATTTTCCATATAACTAATGTTGGGGGGCTGGGGGATTTTTTTTAAATCTGTCTTGGATATGTAAAAGATTAGCTAAAATATTGACTTTGATGCATTATTAGCTTTTGTGTAGCATCAGATTTAATATTTACTACCCTGTTAAGTAATTTGAGGACAAAAATTGCCCCCCTTAAGTCCCATTAAAACCACATTTCTTTTAATCTCATAGCCATTAGAAAATATAATCATGCATTCTGTAATGTTAGGGTTTCATTTATGCATAGGCCTATAATGGGGGCAATGGCTGATTTTAGTGGTGAACAGTAAAAATGACAAATTTTACTATTTTTCTCAAAAATGAAACCCTACCATTACAGAATGTTGGGGGCTGGAGCCAATCCCAGCTAACATTGGGCGAGAGGCAGGGAAACACCCTGGACTGGTCGCCAGTCAATCGCAGGGCAGACAAACAGACATTTAGG
>JAVQJF010048137.1:0-15709 GCA_036023855.1 Gadopsis marmoratus
TCCCGCGCCCCCCCCCCCCCCCCCCCTCTCTCTGTGTGTCAGGGTCTAACTCGTGGCAGGTTGTGTTGGCTGGAGGGGCGGTGGTCCAGGGAGGTTACGGCCACAGCAGCGTGTACGACGAGGCCAGCGGCTGCGTGTTTGTCCACGGGGGATACAAGGCGCTTAGCAACAACAAGTACGGCCTGGTGGACCACATGTACCGATACCATGTCCACGCGAAAACATGGTGAGGGCACAGCACAATGTCACCTGCGAGTATGTACCTGTGTTCTCAGCCAGCACGAAAACTGCACTCACATCCATAGTGGTGATATGTCAAACATGGAAACGGATACAAACAGAGTGACAGTTACTTAACAGCACTGCTAAATAAATAAGTTTTCAATTGTGGTTTAAAAGTGTTCAGAGTTTGCATCTCTCACAGCCTCGGGTGGGGAGCTCCATCGTTAAAAAACGGCTGAGCTGCCAATTTTCTTATTTGTGTGAGAGTTTCTGTTGAAAAGACCCGGCAGCAGAGGATCTAAGAGGCCGTGAAGGATTATAAAACGACAAAGATTCAATAATGTAGGCCGCTCCCAGAGCAGTAAGAGCCTTGTAAACAAGTAGAAGAAGAAAATGCTTTTTTTTTTTTTTTTTAAATCCTTACAGAGATGATTATCATCAACACATCTTATGGGAATCTTGTTGCGGGACAGAACATTGTAGCAGTTCTCACAAACATGAGTGGCAGCACAACGTTCGGGATAAGATATGTCTTTTTGTTTTAAGACATCGTGGAAACGCTCGGCTCTCGGCTCAGCGTCTTCGCTTAGCGTACGTTCACATGTGCGCCCACACGCACTAACACATGCTCGCGTCCTGCCGTCTCTCCGTGGCTCTCGCCTTCCAGATGGAATTTGTCGCCAGAGTCAGGTGTCACTCGAGCTGGTGGGCGTTTGAGATTCCCAGACCGGAAACATTTCTGGGCATTCCAGCTATTCTGTACAGCTGCAGGCCGACGTGCAGCTCACGTCTCCCCAGTCGGCTCCAGAGAAGTAGAGTCCTGTACGTGACGTCTCTATGTTAGTGGTCTCCAACTGGTCCACATTCCCAGTTAGTCATTATGTCACGGCTCACTAGGCTCACTAATGTTATTTCTCAAAATGGAAACAAAAAAATGAATGAAAAGTGATTGTTGCTTAACACATAAAGACAAGTAATTCAGGGTTTTAACGCAGGGTTTTTGTTTTTTTTGCCCAGTTTAACATATAAACTCCGATATACTTAAACCTGGACCCTATCTTTCTTTCTTTCTTTTTACAAATTTTGGGGTCTAAATAACTAATACCCAGTAGATTGTCTCCACTGGCATCCGCGAACGAGCCGCAGTGACTGCAGTGTAATCCTTTGGGGAAATTGCGCCCGTGAAAAGTCCGCCTAATGAAAGTGCTTGTTTTTTGCCGCCGACAGGCTCATTCTAAGTTTCTCCTAAGTGTCGTCATGGAAAGGATCCCTGCCGTTTTGTTAAAGAGTAAAATCTGTTTGTGTTGAAGATTGTTTGCCCAGAAACAGAAAGTCTCGCTCTGAAATCCAGCAGAAGGACAAACGGTTCTAATAAGCCAAACAAATAAAACAGCAACACATTCCAACAATTAAATGCAGGATAGTGTTTCAGGCAGACCTACCTAAAACTAGTGCCAGTCCTCCAACAACTCCTGTCTTTGTGACAGTTATAATGTTGAGCTTTTGGAGGATGTAGTTTGTGCTGCTCTTGAACTGAATTACTGATAACATTGTATACTGATAATATGCAGTGCACCGTCATTGATATAACCTGGCGGACCAAAATGTAGAAACTGCCTCTTCTGACACGTCGGACGTCTGCAGTACAGCCAGAATTCTAAAGTGTTTGGGGGTGAGTCTGAGTCTTTCACGCCTCCCTCCACTACCAAATACAGCGACATGCCAAGAAAGAAAGAGTTTCTGGGGCTTAAAGCTCACAGGATAACTTGGACAAAAAATAGTCTCTACATACAGTAATGGCCAGTCTTTTTACTTTTGATTACAGGATGAGCAATGAGGCAAACCGATTCCCCGGTTTCTCCTGTTAACGGCGCTCGGCGTGTTCCTCTGAGAACGCCCCAAACATCAGAGTCGCTGGTGGAAAGTCCGAGTTGCCGCAGTAATTGAAGAAGCCACAGAAAGCCACCACAGTTGGTCTCCAGTATGTGACCTCTGACCTCAGAGAGGTCTCACACTGCAGACTGAGACCTTCTACAACGTCCGTGTTGAGTGTTTCTGTAGGTTGTGTGTGTGTGTGCTGCGTGAAAGAACAGTTGGTATGAAGGGCAGCCACCACAGGCCAGGTCACACAGCCAGGCAGACGCCATCAACTACACACACACACATAACAAATGAACACGCTGCTAATATATCTGACCCTGCACTCTTCTGCCTGTGCGCTTGTGTCTGCCTGTGTGTGTGTGTGTGTGTGTGTGTGTGTGCAGGTTTATCCTCACGGAGAGTGGCGTGGCGCGGTACGTCCACTCTGCGGTGCTGCTGGGCGCCACAGTTCTGGTTTTCGGGGGAAACACTCACAATGACACGTCGCTAAGCAACGGAGCCAAGTGCTTTTCTGCTGACTTCATGGCGTACGATATAGGTAAGAACAAGCCATAAATAATCACACACACACACACAGGGAGGCTGCTGCTGTGTTTTGCAGAGGATGTAACAGACATAGGTGCCTCTGCTCATATTGAAACTGTTCTCAAGGACTCATCCCAGCCTACATCACCCTGCCTGCCAGTGGTCAAGATGGTAAGCTGATTCCAAAAGGCTTGTCTCATTACATTAGTCTTGATCCATTAGACTTTCTTGTGTGAACTGGGTAACAGTGACAGTTCTGACTTTCTCTGAATTTGGAACAGCCAGTCCTTCTGGCACCGCAGTCTTTGCTACTGCTGACAAGCCGGGAACAGCCCGACACACATGGAGCTGCAAACCACGTCCTTCCACACTCAACCATGAGGGTTTTTGGTGACTGGGAGGGAGTCACGCGTCACACATCGCCCCCCACACTGTGTTTGATTTGCTCTGGCAGACGCGTCCGGTCCCCCCTCCAATTCAGATAGATTTCCAGCTGACCATCACAACCATTTATTTAATATGGGGTGGGTTTGACGCGATGACCTCGCCGCTGAGGCATTTTCGGAAACAACCAGGATGGCTTGTTAAAGACAGAATAACCTGTGAGGGAGAAAAGGAGGAGGAGGAGTGCGCTTAGCATACAGAGACTGCGGTAGCATAGGTAGAGTATGGATGATTAAGGATCCCATTACAGGCTACCCAGTTGCACCATCGACCAGATGGCACGACAACGTTTCCACCCCTCGACAGGGACGGAGAGACGGAGCGACGAAGGGAAGGTTTGGGAGGGGAAAAGAGGGATTACACCAACTCTTCACAGGAGAGAAGCAACAGGGTGCAGAGAGATTAACAGAACGAAGACAGAAGGAGGGGGGGAAATAATGAGCCATCCATAGCCTGTGCATGGAGAAAGGTGCTTTACGGTGGAGAGTGAACGACGAAAAGAGGCTGAGGACAAGGAGGTAGCAGAAGCATGCTGGTTGGCTCAGCGGTCTCAGCTGCCGCCTTGTCCTTGTAATGTTGTGGTGAAGTTGCGTTGTTCAAAAATGTCAAATATTCCCCGTTTTCAGCCTCTCAAATGCGAGTTTTTGCTGCTTGTGTCAGTTGAATATCTACGTCTTGGACTTTTGGTCAGACTTCACATGGTCCTGTCGTTTCCTCGTAACCAAGACCTGATCTGGGACTCACGTTTGGATGGGTCCAAAATGTATTCAGTGTGTTTAGCTTTAGGCAGGTTCCTATTGTATCTGCCTCACGTCTCTAGTCTGTATTTCAATATGTCTAAAACCCGAGGGGATCCAAGTGGACAGTCTATCTGAGACTGTGTCATAATAATCACCAGATCTGTGAACTGTGAAATGTAGAGAAAATTACATGTGTTCTTGCTAGTTTCATGCTGCCAGTGTTGGTGGTGTTCTCTCTCTCTGCTATGGTGTTTTTAGCTCCAACACCTTTCGGGTCGGGTCCAATTATCTTCACTTGTGTTTTGGACAGACTCTGGCTGTCCTTAAATGCTTGCGTCTCCTTTTTGGACGTTATATGTAGGTAGGTGTCCAAATGGGTCTAGTTTGCATTGGGTACACGGTTTTGTTCCCTGGGAAAAGCTCCAGGTTAGATACAACCAGCATCCTTCAACCAGACAACAGGGCTGCGGTCGAATAGTCAAAAATATTTACGTCCAGTGTCTTTTCCTGAACACCTTTCTGTGACCTCGATGGAAAATGTCTTGATGTCGAGGGAAGATGTGAAGGAGAATTCATAAGGACTTAGGGAAAGACAGTCGCAGTGCTAAGAGAGTCACTGGGCTACGTAATTAGGCGACAGCGGATGTTACTGACGTGGTGAGGTCGCAGGGAATCGTGGGACGACCCTATCGCCTTTCCTTTGGTAAAGGATGGTCCAGTGTGCCCTGTGCTGAAGGACATAAGAAAGGAAGCACTGAAGCACCTTTCCTTAGCATTTAGAGAATTTGACCAGGTCTCATCATCACTTCACTCAGTTAGGATCCTTCCTGGGCAACAAAGACACGTCGACCTCAGCCTCCCTGCCTGAGCTTGACTACTTGACAGAGTTGCTCTGCACAACCACAGGATCTCAGGAGTGGTTGATTTGAGGATGAGAGAGCAATACAGTGTTTCCTTCTGCCGTCCCAGTTATTCCAGAATTTCACAGACAATTCGTGATCGTCCAGTTTGATTAAATAGGTCTAATCCTGGAGCTTTTCGGTCGCGACCACAGTTCCAAACTCGGGTGAAGTTGCTGAGCTACTTTATGTTAAGTGAGCAAACTCCACGTGCTGAAGGAGACCTTGAGATGTGGCTAAAAGCCGCAGACAAAGCTCGTCTCCCTTCTCACTCTCCGCGGGAAATTTCATAATAAAGGATGGAGGGAGGATATTAGCGAGATAAAGCAGTGACTGTGAGTGAGGTGGATGAAATGAGAGAGCCGAGCATTGAGGAAGGAAAGGGGGGATATACACAGGATGGGAAAGAAATAAAGAGTAAATGAAGGAGGGATTTAGGGAGAGACGCTGGAAGAGAATTACCACAAGACAATAAAGGTATGCTAGGATGAAGCAGATAATAAGCTTGTGAATAAAAGGCAAAATCAAAGGTAATAAACAATAAAGCATTTGTTTACAGAGTGTAAACAGTGTTGCCCACCCCCCCCCACCCCATCAACACTAGCAATAAATGTGTGAATTTACATGTCCCTCAACTCTGCACAAACACAGCGCTGTCTTTATAAATATCATCATTTATTCATTACCGCTCGCATCTGCAGATCTGCACAATTTTATTGTCCACCAGCCACCTCTCTGACTCACCACAGAGACACAGGGGGGGGGGAGGAAAGGGAGGAAGCACGAGCTGGAGGACAGACGATGCTACAGTGAGAAGTCTGACCTGCGAGGGGCGATGAAAGATGGAAAAACAGAGTTTCTGCACGTGACTTTTCCAATTCTGGTTCTCCGACATCAGAAAATGAACATTTTGACAGTGAAGAAACACGTTTCATACACAGTTAGCTTTGCCAACAGGGGCAAAATACAGAATGACACCTACTAGTGTTTTCCAGTCCGATGCCCAATCAGCAGGCAGGGAGGTCCTGCCACCCTGCGGAAGATGGTGAACTGACGTTTTTACACTTCATTCTTTGTGCAGATGAAACCAACGAGGTATAACATGTTTTATAACATTTTTGTTACGGCTGGACAGGTCCAGGCTAGATGTTTTTCCTCGCCGTCTCCGGTCTTTGTGCTATGCTAAGCTAACTGGCTGCTGAGGCTGGCTGTCTCCTCTCCTCTCCTCTCCCGTCTCCTCTCCTCTCCCTCATCACTCCAGGAGATAATGACTCGTTCCTCCCGTGGAAGTCACTCCTCACCGTCCCTTGTTTCGTCTCCATTTGCTTCCCTTCCTCGCTGTGATTGGAGGGGTTTCCGAGCGCTAATTTGTTTTTGTTTTGCCGCGCTAACCTTGGAGCGGCGACACGCCGTTATTAGCTTCTCCTGCTCTTCTGCTGCCACACATTAGATTCAGGTCGACACGGAAGGCACTTTTCATTTGGATTTAATTCTCCGTCTCCCCCTCCAGCTCTCCCGTCCCCCCCCTCAACCCTGCCACCCTCACACTTCTAATTAGATTTGGGGGGGGGGGGGATGAACTCTGATTAAAAACGCGATCTTCTCCAACGTGACACACCACGGGCACACGCCCACACACTGCTGCGTACAAACACACACCTGACGCACACACACACACACACACATGGCACGGCCCAATGAGACGCTGGCAGTTTGGTTGGAAGACGTTGGGAGCTGTGATATATTGGACAGTAGCAGACGGTGGCTTCTGCTCAAACCTCCTCCTCCTCAAGTCCTCCATTAGTGCAGATCAGATCAAACTGTCAATCCACCCGGCTCGCCTGCCTGCTTCGATCTGGACTTGCGATTGCTCGCTCTGTCCCACCATGCATTATTAACACTGAACGTCTCATATCCTGAGAGGAAATTAAAATCTGTGCGTCGGTGTGTATGTGTGCGCCGCGGCTGATAAGTGTCTGTTGAGCCTGCAGTTCTTTGGTGGACAGCATCAATCTTAGGGTGGTTGGTTCAGGTGGGGGGGGGGGTCAGAAGTCTCTGAAGTTGCAGTTTGCTTGTTTTTTATTTAGAGGTAGAGGTTTTCAGCAGGTGGTTGGAGGTTGTAACGTCACACGTGGGAATCAGAACTCCACAGCCGCAGGTTTGTTTTCTGTACGTTAAGTATTTAACATGTAACGTTTAACAGTCAAACACTGCATAGCTGCATTATGTTAAGCACAGAAAGTGCTAAAGCCCCGTTAATGCTATGGCTGATCGGTGTTGGTTGTTCTGTTAGTCCGATATGGCCAAAATCTTTGAACACGGTAAATGTCATTTTATATCGTGGTAACTGCATATATCACGATGCAGTAACTGTTCTGTCTGTCAGTGCTCAAAAATCTATTGCCAGACAGAAGGTTTACCTTATGTTATGTTCAGTGACAACATGTTTTAAAAATGATGTGCTTCTAAATGATCTTCTTAGAAAGTCAACACTGCGGTTCAGGTTAAGGAAATATTGTGGTTGTGGTAAATAAAAGTCAGATCATGGTTATAATTTGAGAATAGCAAGTGTTGACAGGACACTGACACACCCTTCCTTCACCGTACAGGACACACTATTCCCTGCATTGGCACTTTGGTACTGAATGTAATCCCTATAGCTACTGGGCATGAGATAATCTCCTCAGCTCACCCCCCCAAAACATTTCTGTTACTCTCTCAAACATCATTTCAGCTGATCGCTTTGTCTGAATGCAGTTTTTAAAGCATCCACACTGTTAAAGTTTAAGCCACTGAGTGTAAACATTCAGCAGAATCAGCCTGCAAACCTGACCGTGTTTGAGCGCAAATTCAGAATGTAAAACCACGTAAGGAAAACAACAACGGATCCAAATGCCACAGAAAAATACAATGCTAAGTGCATCGTGAGTCAAAAGAAAGACTGCCATTTAATCCAAGTTATGAGAGGCTGTGAAAATAAATACTCTGCCCTATAAAGATGATAAATGTTCCGCTGCCTTGCCTCCACAGTTGTGTGACTTCTCGGCAGTATTACCAGGCTTCAGATACGCCTGATCGTTTCAGCGTCACTGTGGGTCGCATGTTAATACGACTGACCTTTAACCCCTGCTGGTGATGACCTCATTGCATTGATGACCCCTCCCCCTCCCTCCCCTTCACCGTGTCCTCTGCCGCATCCCTCGCTCTTAAACAAGCTCTTCCCAATTAGCACACCGCTTAACGAGGTCGTTAGCAACCTGGTGTCACCGACTCTCGGTTTACACTCAGGAAAGGCTCATCTGGCTAAACGGCACATTTACACTAACACGCCACAGAGTCACTCAGTCATTTCCATATTAATATAAAGGGAGCACGCGCGGGTCATTAAAACATTAGAGAGTTGTAAAATCCAAATAGTAAAATACACAGAGCTGATAGCTCCAATGATAAAGAGAGCGAGAGGTACTTTATGACGACATTTGGTGGTTTAATGAAGTCATCTCCCATATTATCTTCCCTGTCTTCTCCATATCACCGTAATTTGGTGTGAAAAGGTTAGGACAACGACTTCTTATTCCATGTGATGAAACTAGGGGAGGGGTTTGAACTGTGGGTCACCCTCCTATAGTCTTTCTTCTCACAAGCAATAAGTCAGGTACAGGTGAGCGGCGTGTGTCCGCACTTGCATCCCAAAATAGCGCCTGGGTCTGGTTTCTCGTGGTTTAGGCTACGGCTCTTATTTCCAATTACGGGAAAACTAAATGCTCAAGCATTGCAATAGCATGCTAGTCAATAGTTTGCGTCCAACTTTGTGGCAACAGTTTGGGGGAGGCGCTTTCCCGTTTCAACACGAGAAAGCCTGGTCCGTAAAGAAGTGGTTCCCCTGGTTTGGTGCGACCGGCCAGCAGCCCTGACCGCAGCGGAAAGCCTGAAACCAGAAGAGTGGAGGCTATTACGCAAGTGAATTAATGCCAAATGGTTCTGCAGTGACATGATCAACAAGTAAATTACCAGAAGACACGCAACACACGTGCAGCATGTGCTTACTAAACTACTATTACACTCTGCCTCCGTCCTGGAGAGCTGCTGAAAGGTTCTGCCGTCTTTCCCTTTGATTCATTCCTAGCTGGTTCATTGTTGCGTGGATGACTGATGCAGTAGAGTTGCTTTCACCATAGCCACGGAAAATACTCCAAAATCTAATCTGATTTTCTATACTGACTGATTTTTAAAAGATGGATGATGATGTTTTGATGTCTGTGGTCAGGTACCATGGTGTACTGTAGGCACAGTAAAATCATGGACTCACCTCCTTTGTCTGTGTGTCTTATATTGGAAGTGGAACATTATATCTCACTGAGTAAATAGGTGGGACTGAATCACGCAGTGGACAGAGAAGCTCTTCCTCACCTTTGTCTCACTCCAGACACAGACTCACAAAGCTGAAGTATCGTATTCAGATATTTGCGTACGCGTGTCTGCTTCTCTTCAGCTTGTGATGGGTGGAGCGTCCTCCCGAGACCAGGGCTGCACCGGGACGCCAACCGCTTCGGACACTCCGCCGTGGTCAGCAACGGGTGAGTTCTGCCCTTCCATGCTAGTTAACCGTCGTCCATCACTGCCGCCAAACTGCATCATGGGAATGAACACTTTTCCCCCCCTCTATAGAATATTAGATTTAGATCGGAGTAGATTAATTGCCTTGCTTAAGGACGCTTCAGCAGTATGCATGCTAATACTGATGCTCAAATCTGGGTGAAACCGGAACATAATCCACAAAACTACTCAATTACAATTATGCAAATAAAACCCGTCTCTTCACGATGCATTATACCTTGGCACATTTTTACATTTCCGTGACGTCTTACTGCAGCGTCCTCCAAGTTTTGGAAGCACTGAGACTCTCTGCTTTTCTCAGGTTATGCTTTTGTTGTGTAGACTGTTTATGGATTGATCTCTTTATCTCAGTGTTACATTTAGTTTCAGCTTGCGCGTGTCCCGGTGTCACCTCACCTCTTGCCTGCATGTGCATGTTTCCCCCGCTTCACTCTCTCAGGGACTTTCTTCACACCTTCTATGAATAGACGCAGTGTACGTGTGCACGGTGGATTTATTTATATTTTATTACCTCGCTAGCGTCATTCACACAGAAGAGCTGTCGGTCCAACTCCTCCATCCCTGTGCTGCGGTTTCAGTAAGAATCTGAGTGTGGTTTTTGAATCGCCTGCGGGTCACCTACAACGAGAAAAGGCTGCGTGAGATTGTTTTAAAACAAAGCGAAATAATGAAACAGCTGCTGTTGATGCAGCACCCTCCATCCCACAGCCAGTGTTCTCATGGCGATTCATTTATTTTCTTAAACTCATTAAAAACTGCAAAATGTAGATAACCTGATATCACACAGGGGCTTCTTAGAGCATCTGCAATATAATCTGATGACAGATCAGATCCCCTCGAATCAAAGAGTACAAGTAAGAGTATACGTAGCTAGAATTCCAAAAATCCAACCCATAATTGATCAAAAACAACACTTTCTCAAACCTAAAAGGTTCGTGGCAAAAGTTCCACCACGACGCACAATAACTCAAAAGTAATGGTCTGACCCTTTAACGCCATTTACGCAGCAAAAATGTCAGCTTTGAACCTCAGAAGGCCGACTTCAAACCACATTTTCTCTCAGGTTTTTCTTTCTTTTTTCTTCCCCAAAACCAAAGTTCAGCTTTATTTCTTAAAGGTCCCCCCTCCGGTTTCATAACATGCCTTCATCCGTCTTCATCTCTGCGGACATTTCTTTAAGACTTGCACTATTTGGCCGTGACGTTTGCGTGTCATTTCCCTCCCCGGCTGCACCTACAGGCCCCTGCTGCCGTTGTGTTTCCGGTTGTGTAACCGACTCTGTGTCTTCTTCAGCTCCATGTACATCTTTGGAGGGTTTTCGGGCCTCCTGCTGAACGATGTGCTGGCCTACACCCCTCCGTCCTGCCAGGCCTTTTCTAACCCAGCTCTGTGTGCTGCTGCTGGGCCGGGCCTTCGCTGCCACTGGGTGAAAAGTCGATGTGTCCCCTGGGAGCCCAAAGCGCCTGAGCACGGTTCTCCCGCTCCTTTTTGCCCTGCACGAGCCGGTACGTTACACGGGACTTCTTTGCCATTTGTCCGTGTCGGTTCTTTCTTTTCGCTAAATATTTTCACTCTCATGTCAACATATTTTCCCCCGAAACGTACCGCACACTCGCACACAAGTGCTTCTCCCAACAGACCAAGTTTTTTTCATGAGAATAATAATTATTCTAAAGGAGTCAGCTTCTGAAGTTTGTTTGCATACCATAATTATAGTAACAGAAGGTCAATGCTGCAGCAATTACCTGAGTTTAAAGTAATTAGGGTCAGTCCGAATCCTCCACCTCCTCGTCTGTCTTTGCCAGATGTAGATGCAGTAGCTTTTCCAGGTTTAAATCAAAAGCAATCGTGCAAATGGTTGTGCTTTCAGTTTGAAATAGAACACTAGTACACGTGGATTGACTGCTTTAAAAGGGAAATACCAGTGGTTTTTCATGTTGAAGCCCAGTTAATACAAATCATTTATACTTTACATACATTTTACATCATATTTTACATTTTTTACATCCTGTTCCATTTAATTCAGTTAGTAGATACTTGGAATGTTGTGTCATAGTGATAATAAAGATAAGAAAGTGCAGATTCAGGTCAATCTAGAGTTAAACTGCCATACTACACAAAACACAGAGTAACTGAAATGTACCAAGAAACAACCGCTAGTTTACGGAAATAAATGAAAAAAAGTACATTCAAAATTCTAAAATTGTACGCAAAAGGTTGGTAAATGGTTGCTAAAAATGTGAAATAGAGATTTGGAGTTAAGGAGCTTCTCCAGCAAAAACAAACCAACTTCTTAAACGTCTATCAGAAGCACGATGGATGTGTGACGTGTTCAGCCTCTGCTTCAATCTCACGTGTTTAATGTCTCTGCAGCACAGCATGACGTGTACAAGTGCCCAACAGTTTCCATCTGTAAATACCTTTTTAATCTACATGTTAGTTTACACTTCACGGAGGCGTTACTTGCCTGCACATGGCCGCCACATGAGTCCGTTTGCTGACAAATGCCAGATATTTAGAAAGAAAAGTGCCAGATGGAAATTCCAGTGCTGCTGCTCCTGCTGTTCATACTGATGCAAACTGACTCCGACTTTTTGCTCCTTTGCTCATCTTGACACTGACAACACTTGTTAGCCAGATATGATTAGTGGTAATCGATAAGAGCGCACTTCTAATTAGAACTGAATTCCCAGCAGGTTAATACATCTTTCCAAACACAGCGGGAAGTCAGAAGGAAACATTACTTTACTGAAGGGCATTAGGTGTGGACGTGTTAGCGGGATCACACGCTGTGTGTTGTTCTGATCCCGACGTGTTGAATCCCGAAGCCACTCGTGCGAGTGATTCACTCCCCACTCTGTGACGAGGGGAAAGAAACAGCAGCACCACATTATTATTCCACACTATAGCAACAGTATAACCACGACGCACTGAATCTTTATGTGTGTGTGTGTGTTGTGCTCCCTCCCAGACAGTACAGACGAGCAGTGCTTCCGGTTCTCAGACTGTGCGAGCTGCACCGCCAACACACGGGGCTGCCAGTGGTGTGAGGACAGGAAGTGCATCTCTGCCTCCAGCAACTGCACCGTGGTGAGTCCTCACTGGGTATCTAACTGTAAAAAAGCCCCCGAGGCCGCAGTGTCCATTCGACCGCACTATACCAGAGCGTCCGATGGGACAAATGTGACAAAATGGGCCACGTGATTTTGCTCGTAGTAGACCGTTTCCACCAGGGAGGAGTGTGCGGTTTGTCCCTGCTGTGGTGCTGGAGGGAGGTTGTAAAAGTCAAAAGAGTTTCATCCTCCGCGGAGCATGAATGCGTTGCCCCGAAAACTCTCGTTTCGATCTGCCAGTCACCTTCTAAGAGGAGTGTCCGAAATGAGTAACGGGTATATTCTCAAAGATCTAGCACTAATCAACGTTCTCATCACATGGGTTTAATATCTTTTATCTCCTCCAGAACGTTTAGATAATGTGTTTGTACATGCGGTTTAAGGTTTGTGTGTTTTATTTGAATAAATTTGGCTCAAAGATTTGTTGAGCCTTTTTTGTACTTCTGCTCATTTTGTTTTCTCTCTGTCTCTTTCTCTGTTTTTCCTCCCAACCCTGCTTCCTTATCGTCCTTTGTGTGTGTCTGCCTGTGTGTGCAGCTGACTCTGGAGCTGGCCCAGCAGCATGGCGGCGCTCTGTCCCTGCCCCCCCCACCGTCCATGTTGTCTGAACATCAGCTGAGCTTGTGGAAGCACGGCGGCAGAAGGAGGGGACATGTGTGTATTACCTGACACTTGACACTTGCTGTTAGGCTGCAGGTCGGGTCGCGTCAGGTTGAGTTTAGAGGTCAGAGCAGTCCTGTAGGTTATGTGGAAAATTGGCGCGAGTCTAAATCCAAATGTGCGTTCAGTTCATGTCCTTTATCCTTTACTAACAAACATAAATTCAAAATGGTGCTAGAAAAAGGAAGACCACGCTGTTAAGAGACTTCAGGCCCTGCTTTGGTGCGGAATGCAGCGCTGCACCGGCCAATGGTATTTTCCTGGGATGCACTATTTCCTCGACTGCGCCAGTTTGGTATCTTTTTGACTGGCCGTGCGCCGCAGATGGAGGGCAGACAAGCCATAAAAATAGAGCCCTTCAACTGAACCTTTATTAAGTGACATAGAAACTCTGTCTTCACTTCACAGAGTGAAGCCAAAGATATACCGTGAATGTATTAAAATAAACATCGTTCGGAAAAGCTAGGGACCAATCAGAGGGCAGATGCAATTGCTAGAATGTAGATAGAGAATCTTAAATGAAGTGCAGACGTCTGTGACAAATATAGAGAAAACTGGATCCAACCCATGGCCTGAAAAAATATATTAAAATGTATGTATTTAACATCCTTCTCACTAACAAAGAGACCAGAAACCAAACAATAACCTCCTTTTATGAAGTAGTAGGAATAGTCAGTGTGATCACATGAAAATGAGCAAAAAAGGTCAACTATAATTATGTGCATACAGTAAATTAGTAGACGAGGAGATGGTGATATTAACAGTCAGTTAGCCATTAGAAACAGCAGAAATCACAAAGACCAATCATCCTTTTTCATTCTTTTGCAAAGGATGGATGTGTGTGTGTGTTTTTTAGGCTAAAACAGAGGAAGGATTGACAGATTTTTGACACATTTCTGACACGTTGTCCGTTCACTTCTTCAGGAAACCTTCCAATGAAAAGAAAAGAAAAAAAAAAAAGACTCTGTATCAGTAGCGTCTGTCGTCGTTTCTCAGGAGAAGAACCAGATAGTTTTTAAAGTGTCTTCTGAGGTCTCAGACAGGTAAAGGTGTACGTTCCTTTGAGAAGAACCAGCCTGGATATCAGGTTTGTCCTGAGGTCTTAGGGGAAGTTGAACATTTGCTGTACTGTAAGTGAGATGCGCACAGCATGTAGAGCCAGCTTCCATAAAAAGTCCATCTCAATATAATGTGTCCCCCCGTATTGACTCCTCTTTTCACTCTGCATGTCCCGTTTGGCTGTTTGATTCCGTCAACCGTCGTCATCTTCAGCTTTTGTCGCACATTGTGTCGATCCCTCCGAGTCCATTGCATTTACTGTAGAAGAGGACGCCGCCGACGACGTTGAACTGGACTGACGCTGTTTCCTGTGTGTGTTTGAAGTCGGTGACGGACCCGTCCAGGTGTAAGCGCAGGGAGGAGCAGGAGTGTTTCAGACTGGCCAACTGCAGAAGCTGCTCCCTCAACGCCAACTGTCAGTGGGAGCTGCAGCAACAGGAGTGCCAAGCAGTGCCCGGTGAGTAGACACACATCGTGGTTTTTCTTTATGTGACAGCCAGTAGAAAGACAGGAAGCATGGGGGGGGGGCCTTGAGAACGAAAAGGGGCGACCATGTTATGTATTAAGTCATCGCGAGACATTTCTTCCTTTCCATTTTTCTTTTGTCCAGGAGATTTCTTAAGGACGTGGCCTCATTTCATTCAGAGAAAGACTTTTTTGCGACTGTGAATTCCTTCCTGAGGCAGCCGGAGGCTTAATGCACCAAAAGAAACATGAACACACAACTAGTGCGGATGCATAGACTCGCGCGTAGTCCGGATCTTTTCGATTACACATGTGATATTGGCGTGAACGCTGTCGATTGATTCATTATAAAGAGTCTGGCACTGTGACTTTCGCAGTCTTCCTGGCGATAATCATCTCCGCGGCGAATATATTTATTGCTCAAAGCTGTTGCAGGAGCGCGGCGTTCTGTTAATCACACGCAGCTTCAGAGCGTTTGCATGTTCCCCCAAACTGCATATTATTAGTGGTCTTCACAAACAAGCTCTCAACACCGCCGCGCAGGCACGTATCAGGATGCGTTCACGAGCACGGGAATATTCAGAAACATGCTCTGCACTCAGCTGCAAAGGGAAGTAGGCCAATTAGAAGAATGTGGATCCTTGGCTGACTCACAAAAGTCCTCCGTGCTCCAGTCTTGCTGGGGAGCCTTTAGCTAGAGCTGCTCTCGGTTTGACTTTGGCACTGGCACGACCAAAGGCAACCGAAACACCACCGCAATTTGAGTGCACACATTTCCCTGTGCCGTGCTACGCTAATTGCCCTGCTAGCAAGCGTGCTCTGCTATGAGTTGGAGGTTTGCAGTAGCTGTAAGCGGAGGCCTTTCTTCCCTTCACTCCAAGGCCCTGTAGCCTGGTACATATCCTGCCCCTTCGGCTTGTTAAGAACTGTTGTTCAGTTGTTGCGAAACTGTGTAATTTTGGAGCACTCGATTGCAGTCCCAGGAAAATAATGGTTTACGTCACTTGCCCGTTGAGTTTTTTTAGATAGATTACATATAATCATTATTTCAGCATCCTCCAAGTGACCACCACATGTACTTAGG
>JAVQJF010048145.1:0-14115 GCA_036023855.1 Gadopsis marmoratus
CCGAAGGGTCGCAGGGGGGGGCTGGAGCCTATCCCAGCTAACATTGGGCGAGAGGCAGGAAACACCCTGGACTGGTCGCCAGTCAATCGCAGGGCAGACAAACAGACATTTAGGGGACAAAATACATTTAAATACATTACAATACATTAAAATACATTTTAAAGGTACAATATGTAACATTTTTATTTCAGCATTTTGTATTGCCCATGTGTGAACAGATTGTAACGTAAAAATTAGACCTTCCCGAGACTTTCTTCGTTGCCTATAACAACCTGTGGACTGATTTCTATATAAAGGACCAAAAGGATGTGATGTTTTTGCATGCTCCCGATTGCCTTGCCTCTCCTTCTCCTGCTCCCTTACAGCGCCAACAGTGTGCAACGTTTTTGGAAGCTAGTTAGCGTCACGGAGCCAATGGTCCAAATAACATATAGGAACATTATAGATCATAACATTATTCTAAATATGATTGTATATCACATTCAGTTTGATGTATGCCACGTCACTGTTTTGACTGATGGCTGGGGAGAGGACAGGGTGCTGAATGCAGTTCACTTAACAGCCACCAGCTGTCATTACTATCAAGGACTTGTTGAGAACTCTATGCCCAGGAGTGAGAGAGAGAGAGAGATGGGAAAATCACCAGACTGCCTTTGAAAAATCACCAGGTTGAACATGTGAACGTGACCACATTGCTAAAGAGCAGAGGGAAATTAACGTTGGTTTGGCTGTTGCAGGTGGAAGGAGAACGTGTTCCCAGGGACGCAGGACATCCTCACTACCCTTTCAACGACCCCTACTGATCTCTCGCACTACAACCTGAATTTTGTGCCTTCAACAACCCCGCCAACGCCACACGCCACCCTCCCTCATCATTAAGAAATATTCCAGGATCCTGGCATTGGAATTTGTCTTTAGATTATGTCAAATTCTGCACTTAATCATTAGAACATTTAAAATTATTGTTGGTGATGAAGACTGGAAAATCTGGTGTGACTGTATTGCATACTGTATGTGTTATTTTTAAAATAAACATTGTTACTTCCTTTGCAGGCGTCTTTAATTAACTAGTTAATTATGTATGAACAAAGCCCTGTGGAACTATGTGGTAATTTTACTTAAACTATAAATGTACGTCAATCTGAAATTAAATACCATTTTCTTAAAGTGATGATGCTTTACACTCACCAGCATCATGAAATCACATGAATTCATCCAGAGGCTTAATATAGCTTGATTTTAACTGTAGCACATTTAAAAGAAAGTACGACATAATTGCACTTTTTCAAAAAGCATTCAAATCTTCATGGCATGCTTCTATGATAAAAATAAAAATAGTAATCCATCCCATAGCAGAAAATACAATTTAATTTTTATAAAACTCCTTTTCATGAAGGACATGGCAAATGTCTCTTGTTCCACACATCGAGGGTTCAGTAATCCAGCACATTCAGTACCGGTGGTCACATATGATGGTGGTCTCTCATCTCCTGCAGCACCTCCTCCAAAGCTTTCTCCATTGTCAGTTTGGGAGGTCTGTGCTTGCGAATGAACTGTGGAAAGAATGAAGGAACGTGGTGTGAATTATCTGCAGCTTTTCGAAAGCCAGATTTGAATCTTTTCGTGCAGTTCAGAATTTGGAATGTAACATGAATTTAAAGAATGACTGACTGGTTTCTGTTCACTTGTCTGTCTCATGCTACTGATCACATGTTCTACTCCACTGAATGACGGACCAGCTACATCACAGTCAGTGAATGCAGGAAAGCTGCGAGCAATGAATGTTTCATCATACAGAGCGACATAACGGGAAAATGAAACAGTCATTTCCCTTGTTGAGTCAAACTTTGCAGGAAAAGCCACGGTCGGTGTACAGGACCCACTAGTATGTTATTGTAAGTGTGCTTTACCTCCTTGGTGTCCTCTAGCGTGGTGTATCTGTAGTTTGGTGGCTCCAGGCTCTGCACCAGGCTGGAGTGAAGATGTCGACTGCTTTCGATGAACTGCCTCGTCATGGAAAGTTGCTGTTTCAGCATTTCGTTGAGTACAAACGCGCCTGGATCGAAGGTGCTGAGGGCTGAGTGAGGGACATGGGCCACACGGAGCACGTTAACTGGGTTTATTGCAAATGCGGTCTTACTTGTGAAGGGCCCTTGGTGTTTTAAATGCCGTGAGCATTGGTGTGACCTCTGGCATTCAATTAGTGGTGTTCTTTACCTCTAATTAGCAAAGCTGCTTTCACGAATGTCATGTGATAGTAAAATGTTCCATTAAAACCAAGACAAGACACAAGTGCTGTCCCATTTAATTTTTTGTTCCCTAAATATCCTTCCTTTTATTCCAAAAATGTCATTATCATCAATCCTGCCAAATTCAATAGCATTTCACCCATAGATGGTGCAACAGTACCAAATTTAATTGGCTGTTTGACAAAACCCTAACGGTCTCCACAAAGTGGCCCATCTGGATCCAGGTGTATTTTGCAATAAAATAACTGGAAAACAGGGTTAGGGCACAGTATTTATGTTGCATTTTGTTCTGTTTAATTGGGGCTCTTACCTTCCACCATTTCTGCACTGAGAGGGCGAGCGACCACTGGGGTGGGAGCCATATAGGTCAGGCCCACTGCAGGACCCAAAGTAGCCATGCCTACAAAGAGAAGAAACAGAAACACTGAGCTGTTCCAAGCAACACCTCGACTCTCCATATGTCATTGTCATATTAATCCTGATAACTTGATGCTCGACCACATATCTTAAATAAACATACAAATGCCATGTACGGCAGACTAACCGGCAGGCCGCGTGTAAGCTAGTGGTTCAGGCTGAGTCTGTACCGCTGCCTCTTTTAAAACCTTTCTACTTGAAGCACGCCTCCTTGACTGCTGAGATGAGGTCCGGCTGCCGTGTGATACCAAGGATCTGCTCCTGCTGAGTGCTTGACTGCGTTCAGAGGTCCGTGAGGTGCGGGAGGCACTTATGTCTGAGAAAGTACTCGAGTAATCGTCTTCTGTCCTCCCGTGGGACACGTCTGAATCTGAAGCCACCTCGCTGACCTCTGATACTGACTCCCCCTCATCTCCATCTCCTTGCAGGTACTCTGAAATCTGTCTGGCACTGTAATCCGGCTCCATCTTGCTCACGCCCTCCTCCTGCTGTTCCTCTCCCATCTCCTCCTTCGATCTTGGCAGCTGCCGGGATCTGTTCGGGGATCCAGGAACAGGGGCGCTGTGTTTGGCTTCTCTCTGTTTGGAGAGCGAGCAGGAAGACAGCAAACACGTGAGTCTAAGGAGTCCTTCAGGGGATTTGAGTCAGCAACAATCTAATCAAGTGAGGGTGCATAAAATCCCCATTGGTTTACCACACAAGTGCATTTAAAAAGAAAAAAGTAATATCAGAGTTGTTCAACTCCTTTTCGGTATTATTACATAAAACCCCTTTTGAGTTGTATTATACGTGTACTGTATATATGTATATTCATGAGCTATTTTAAAGCATAAAAAGGCCGTAACTCATTTCTCACAGGTTTAACATCTATATATATCTCACATCTATATTCTCCCACATATCCACAAGCATACATACACCCTATGTGTACTTCTACTTCAGTCTTTCAACAATTTTTGAGTTTAACTTTCCTACATATACCCTACTATTCCCAACAAGTGCATTTTCATTTAGTATGGTTGGCCCCCTGTGGGAATAATATGTCTAGTTGTTAGTCAAAGATCATTCCTATCAATAATTATTCAACGGGTTCTCAGTTTGACCACTTTGATTTAGTGGTAAAAATGAAGGCAACGGTTAACTTTTTTCATTGCAACTGATGATTGTAAGAGAACTTTCGGGTTTGTTCATCGTTGGTTTCACATTTAGATAATGACATGCTATAAACAAGCTTTATCTCATCTTTCAACTCACTGCTTTGGTTTTATGTCCCTCGACTTTACAGTCTTGGTTCAGACTCAGGCTCTCATCGCCTAATCTGGGTCCCACCCATAGACTGTTTACAAAGACATCTCAATCGCCCCCTAGTGGCTCAAATAAAATGTTCGCAAAGATGGTTTCTGTCATTTTAGGTAGTTATTATCGCTGATGTTTGTTCAAGTGTGCGGTTTTCTGATAAGTTTGGTTTTAGCAGTAGCAGTTTTGTAATTCATCATTACTATAAAGCAGTTGTTCCCAACCTTATTTGTCCGACATACCCCCACAGTCCTATCAGACCCCTTTAATAGAAGGGATGACTTCATAGCAATCTTAGTTGTGTGATTTTCCTCCTAAACACAAATACTGTATGTAGACATACTGTATATTACCACGTCATAATTTCTATTTTTTTCAAATGAGCTGAGCTTCACAACTTTCCACGTAGCCCCTGGTAACCGCAGAAGTACCCCAGGTTGGGAATCACTGCTATAAAGCACACATCCAAATAGCATTGGATATTACACACAACTAATTGGTAACTTTCATGATTCCAACGTACATAATGAACTTTATTGTTACCCACCTCCTTTCCTGGTGTTTCCTCAGTAAATCCAAGGGCAGCAGGGGCGAGGTCGTCTAACGAGATCACATTGATCTTGAAGTCTGCAATAACACAAGGTCGTAACAGAATTGTATAGATTATAGTGTACATCCGCAGAACGGAACATTAACACATTACTTAGTGTCCTACTACTATTAAGGTATCAAATATACTTTAAAAGCACCTGGTGAGCAATAACTAGAAAATAAATGTTATTCTAGGCTGCTGTATCAGAAATTCAAAAGTCATGTCAGAACGTATTATAATACCTGCGTAATTTGCCCATGAAAACATAAGAATGGTGCCTATATATAAAAAAAGAAGCTTGTCATAAACTTGTGATGCCCTGGACACCAACTCCTGTTTGTCTCTGTTCATTCTAATCTACAGGGGGATGATTCATGTACCTTGTTGTCCATCTAGGATGCATGAGATGAAGAGCGAAGAATAAAACATGATTAATGAACAAAAACGCCACATTTCCTTCCCTCATGGCAAAACGATGGGCTGAGCATTTTGGCGTCAATAAAACAATAATTTCGAAAACATTGGTATAACTGGTATTCACAGAGGAGAACGCTGTTGATTTAAGTCCGACTGACTCTCGATCTTAGTAACTACCACACTAACTGCCATCTTTCCTGATGCATTTGATGCTCCGATGAACTCCTCCCACCTTCAGAGGAAACTGCACTCATCTCACTGTCGGGACCTTCAGAGCCAGGCCCAACTGGGAAGAGCTCCTCCAGAGAGAGCACCTCGCTGCAGCGTGACATGGAGGAGAGGGAACGCTGCGGGCTCACCACCTTGAGAGGGGAGTTCCATCTCCTCCGGGGGGATGGGGGGACACAGGGAGGAGACGTGGACGGGGAGAGCGTAGAGGGGCTGAAGTTGGCCCGAGACGGACCGGTGAATCTGACAGGAGAACCGTGGTGAGGAGGAGAGGCAGGGGAGCGAGGCGGTGCAGCTGGAGGAGGTGTGGCGTGAACCTTCTGACTGCTTTGGCTCAACACCTGTGAGAGAGGAAAGCGCCGCATTGTTTTGTGAGTGAAACAAAAGCAGTGTCTGTCAACTGCAGGGCTCACTAAGACCACATCGAATGCAATGTTTCACGATCATACAGGCCAAAGTATGAAATCTGGATGGAAAATCTGGGATGATATGGCTTAGAATTATTTAGCATTATATCAAATTTTTCACTATTTACCACAAGCATCCCTAACAATAATTTCTAATGATTTAATTCAATTAACACGGATTAAAATGGATGGATTAACCAATAAAATGTTTTTAATTAATTGAATTTATTTAGGTTTTTACTAAAACTTGCCCATTATGGTATGATGACAAGTAGCCCACAACTAACCTATTAGCGGTGTCCCAAATCCATTTTACATACTCTAAACAGCTTTTTGAATATGCAGAGTTACTGTAAACACTGCAGGCCTTGTACTGGAGGAACAGTGAAAAAAAGTGAAAAGATTCTGCAAACTCAAAACAGTCAGCATGCATGCAAATGGAATTGCATTTTGAGCGTGCTAGTGGCGCACCCAAAAAAATAAATCTTTAGAAAAACATTTTTAATGTTTCTCTGAGAAGATTTAACTGACAACGCCATTCCAAATCCCTTGTGACTGACATGAGTTGAAGCGTGTATTGTATCATTTCCCAAATTCAGAAAAGCAATATAGGTATGATAAAGTACATAACAAGTTTGGGATGTTTTTTCAGTCTCATGTACAGATACTGCTGTTTTGAAAACCCGTGAACAACAAATACAGACAAAAAAGTTCACATTTTTCTGAATGTGTGTGTACGGTTTGTTTCTATACGTGAGCCGTGTCAAAGACAAATGTCCATTGCTTTGTGATGGACAAAGTTTTTCTGAACCAGAACATTTTTTCAGAAACATTGCACTGAGACATGTATACAAAATGAAAATATAGCACGGACAGGGTTCAGAGTTGAAAGGTACCTTGTCCGCTGTTCTTATAGAGGAGGGTCTCCCTGGTGTTAGGAAGTTGTCGTCTGTTGAATCTAATGAGTCTCCAAGCAGCTTCCTCATGTCCTCTTCATCACTTTCCAGACTCACACCACTCCATAACCTCACTGACTTTGTCTTCAAACCTGCCGAAGGGACTTCAGCATCAGCAGCTCTGGACCTGACACCAGCACCTGGGCCTTTTGGAGACCTAGCAGCAGCACTATTGTTAACAGCTACAGCTGTCTTGTTCTTGAGGAAATGTCTCCCCTTCAGGCTCTGGTCACTGCTGGACTCCGGGGACTGGGCAGCTGGTTGGAGTGAGGTTCCCAAGTCTGAAGTTAGATCCTCAGCAGTCTGTCTGGCCTCAGTTTGAGCCAGACTACTCAAAGCAGCAGTCTGGGAGCCTCGCTGGGAAGGTGACACATATCTGACCCGTGGGGGTGAATGAAGGGATGAATGAAGAGGAAAAACACAGGAATTGGGTTTCAGCAGCAAATATGTGGAGTAGAACCAGCGGATCAGTTGATAGAAAACTTAAATTGGGTGCTCAGTATAACATTTGTTTGTCTTACATAAACAGAACTGTACCTGGATTCAAGCGCCTGCTGCATTTGGCTCTTCCTGACAGGTGCCTGGGTGCTGTTGGTTGCAGGTGGTGGAGCCTTCTTCAAGAACCTGCTCCTTCCTCCACCCAGCGAGCTCTGAGGTCTGACATCCTGGCAAAAGAAAACGGGGAGGGATCAGACTACATCACAAAGAGAGGACGCGTGTTGTCAAATTGGACTTACAAATGCCCCAGCGTGGAAGCTTCTAAAGTCCCACTGCACGTATTTCTACCTGTACAGTCTGGTACTCTCGCTGCACCGCTGCAGACAGGAAGGACCTGCAGCGAGTAGTTAAAACGGCTCAGTGGGTCACAGTCGGCTCCCAACTCCCAAACCTGAGAGACATCGACTCGAGCCGTTTCCACAAACGGGCCTCTAACATCAGGAGAGCCCACCACTCTCCCCTCAGGTAGGCTCAGAACCATAGGCACATGGACCAACGGCTAAAATAATAAGTGCAATAACTGTGACTGTTTACATACACTGTATCATGAGTATATTGAAATGTGTGCACCATGTATGTACATGACGATGATCATGACTATATATACAGTATATGTATATACAAAGTATATACTGTATATCTTGTGGATTGCTGCCAAACCAAATTTCATTGTGCTTAACATGAAAGTATCTCTCTGTGTATATATTGGTCCCGACCATTATAGCATCGATTAGCAATGTCTAGTAACGTCTGTTACCTTGGTAAAATGCCCCTCTCTTCCCTGGGTCTTCCCAGCAGCAGGAGCAGCAGCAGAGCCCGGGGTGTCAGCTCCGTGCTCAGGAGCTAAGCTGACCGAGGACAGGTCGCTCAGATCTGAGAACGCGGTGTGAGTGTTTGGGGGAGCCGATCTGGTTTTCACAGACCCATCCACAGCACCCTAAAAGAGACGGAAAGGAAAAGCTCGTTTCTTGTGTTGCGCGTGTGTTTCAACATCAGCCGCAGTTAGTTGAAACGTGCATTAAGGCTAAAAGACTCACTGTATGTACCCGTGTTTTGGCTGTAGACCCCCGCACGGACTCAGCGTCCCCTGTTCTGGTCCTCTTAGCGAACAGCAGCGCCTGAGCCCGGTCCAGAGCGGAGCTCCGACCGCCCCGTTTCCACATGTTTAAACTCACGCTTCTCCTAATGCTGCCTGGCTAACTAGCCATTACTTTAATCACTATATATGATATTACATGTTTACACGCTATCGTAACAGTTGCGTTAGTGTTAGCTAGCCAGCGGCTAAAGCCATGTTTTCTAGCAAACTAACGCTACATGCACTTTAAAAACAGAGCGTCAGACATTAATTTCGAGGCCCCCCATAGCCCGCCACACTGTCACGTCACTTCAGGCTAGGCAACACAAAACGGCTCACAATGTTGCCAACTCCTGTCCGCCTACTTCGTGTATAGCGACCACACGGGCGTCCCTCGTTTCTATGGACTTCCTTTTTTACGTCTTCTTTGAGGTTTTACGGCAGATGGCGCTCGTTTCTATGGAAGCGCTTAATTTTTTACTTCTTCATTGAGGTTTTACGGCAGTTGGAGCTCGTTTCTATGGAAGCGCTCCATTTCTTTACTTCTTCTTTGAGGTTTTACGGCAGATGGCGCCTGTAACGTTGTACTACTTTCTCATTTATGGAGCGGCGAATGTAAAAGTTCGGTTATAATTTAGTTCAATTTGGCGCATGCGCATTGCGCAGCAACAATGTATGCGTTTCGTTTCTCTCACGTGACAGCCACACAGGCTCAGGATTGGACAGAAATGACTGGAGGAGTAGTTCTTCAAATCAATCGTTCGATCGTCTTCATGTTTGCCCTGTTCAGCCTCAGTTTACTATTTAATAAGCTCTATTTTACGGAAGAGGATTAGGGCCGGTTTGCAGGGATGTAGATATTAAGTCTATTGTCTGTTCCACTCTCCGGAGCAGAAGCTGATGCACCTGGATGCCAACCGCTGTAAAACTAGAAGAAGGAGAAGAAGAGGATTAGGGCCACATGTGCAACTTTAATGAGTTCTGACTTCTTCCTCTTCTTCTTCTAGCAAGTGCATTACCACCATAAAAAGTCAGACCTCACATGTGGCGCTAATCCTCTTCCGTAATGACTTAATGCCTTAACCGAGTCTGTTTTTACATGCATATTCTCTCTCTCTCTATATATATATATATATGTTCATACAAATGTATTAAACTGTGTCAGCCAGTTTCTATTGATATAACTCCTTATTTTACTTATTAGCTCAATTTATTTAATTTCCCCTAATAAAATAATGATATAGGCTGACAGTCTTCTTCTAGGTCCTTCCACTCTGGAGGGTGGAACAGACAATAGACTACATCTACATCCCTCTATCTGCTCAGGTCTCCTTCGGCTGACAGTCTTCACAAAAGTTATATATACGACACATTTTTAGAGCCAATGGTGGCGTGGCTCGGAGGTTGTTCTCCAGTTTCTCCAGCAGAGGGCCTGCAGTGTTTACAGAAACCCGGAGATGAGCTCTGTGATGGAGGAGAGGGGGGATGCTAGTGAACAAAGTCAGTTTAGTGAACCAGTTATCACATCACTATTCTTCTTCTCTTTCTCCTTCTTCTTGGTGTTTTACGTCAAACAGCGTTATGGTACCGCCACTCTGGTATGGAGTGTGGATCGGGAGCCAACTATGCACCTGGTTACAAAAAAAAAAACCCTACAAAGGAATCCTTGTGGAAGTCTTTCTCAATGTCCTTTTTTTGAAAGTCGTGTAATTAGTCCAGTGGCTCTCATACAATCAAATGCCAATTTTCTGCCCTCCACACTGTCTCCACACTATACCTTTAATACCATGCGTCACAATGACCGTTTGGATGTTTTTCCTTAATGAAAAGTGTACTGTTGTACAGTTGCTGTGTGCAATCCTCAGTCCGCTTGTTGTTACTTTGTTCTTTCCTGTTAGTTCCCCAACTTCTGCCATTCCTACTTTATTTTGGATTGAGTGTAGATGTCGTCCCTTTTGTTGTGTTATCCACATGCTAGTGCCACTGCCGGCTTATTTTCCACCACATTCTGCTTCTCCTTTCAGATTTAGAAATTCTAATTGTATTTCAACGCGTTCTTTTTTGATTGTTGCTTTTGCCAGTTTTCCTGCTTTTTCGTTTCCAGGGATACCTGAATGGGCTGGGACCCAAATGAATGTGATATTTCCTTTGGCTGACTCTTCTTGACATGGTGAACAAGAGTTCATAAAGCAGATCCTGCTGATTACTGGCTGTACCTGTCTTAATGCACGTGGGTGCTGATACAGGGTCACTTTTGAACTGAATTTGCATTTTGGTTGATCTCACCTGTTCAGCCCATTCTAACGCCAACCACATTGCAAACAGCTCAACTGTGCATACATTCAAATCTGATGTTTGTTTTTTTTGCTAACTTTCACTGGGTGACTGGGATCGAGTCAAGTACAATAACATCACCCACCTTTATCATTCTCGTGGGTTCATCATCTTACTGCTCGGGTCCAAGAAACACCGCAAGTTTCTTTCTGTTTTTATTTTTTCCAGTCATCTTTGAATTTGCCAGAGATTTAACGTCAGACATTTCCCAGTGGGAAACACTCAGAACAATCTAATGCTGTTTGCATCCTGCAGAGCCAGGGGGTTTGCAAGGTGAGTGTCTGAGTGCTCCGTGTCTGCATCTCTGTAAAATCAATTACCTTGTTTTAGCTTTACTTTTCCATCAACAAGCTAAATGAAAATCTCTCCCCGAGCTTGAGTCATGAGGCCATAACCTCAACATGTTTTCATCATCATAGCCTTGGCATTGTTCCTGTATTATTCAGCATATGTTCTTTTTCCAACGCCTCTGCATGTACCTTGTACACGTTACTTAGTATCATATTGTACGAACCATCACCAGCTGTCCTTGCCTCTATTCTGACAAACAGAAACCCCCTGAATTACATTTTGTTAACAGCAAGAATACCAGAGTAATGCCCTCAATATATTTGAGTAATTTTAGCAAACCTCTGTGAGACTGGACTTCTGCACAGCAGTGCATTAAGCATGCTAACATTCTCATGAGGACAATCCTAACATGCTGATTTTTAGCAGGAACTGTTGGCAAGGCCGCAAGCATCATGGGCCCTGGGGCTACGACCTTTTCATCCCATGTCCTAGGGGGTCCGAGACCCCCTGAGACCTCCTGTATTTTGCACACTGGATACAGAAATTGCATCACCAAAAGATACAGGCTGGCTCACTGTAGGCCAATATCAATCACACACATAATGCACACATATGCGCTTACACACACACTCACACACAGGCTTTTTATTCTCCCTGTGAATTTATTCCCCACCCCAATTTGGCCCTTTCATGTTGCTTGAGCCCTTGACTTGAGCCCTGGTAAGCCTGTGCATTAAAATGGCGTGCGACTATAGGCTATAATGTTTACCATGTTCACCATCTGAGTGTAGCTTGTTAGCATGCCAACATAGGCTAATTATCACTAATCAAAGTACAGCTGATAGAAAAGTTAGTTTTGCAGGGATTTGGTCCAAAGTATGGGCTGCATTCAAATTTCGATCTGGTGGTGGCGCTAGAGGAAAAGTTGAGGGATCAGCGCAGTGATTACAATTCATTCTGAGGGGGCCATGAATATTTGCAATAGCTGTTGAGATATTTCAGCCTGGACCACAGTGGTGGACTGACTGACACACTAGCATGGCAAATTACACATGGGGGTATTTCATTGGGTCATTCCAATAATTTTAGATAAACTATTCAAGTGTGACTACTTTTTTGCCAACAACATAAATACATCAAAACTTTAATTGTTTTGTCACGAAAACATGCGAAATCCCATTTAGACCATAATGAGTTTGTTGAATACATAAAATCCAAATAATGAATAAACATGTAGAGACGTTCTTTTTGGTGTCTGGTAAGAATCTTCTGAGGGGGTGCATTGGGGGACGCTTAGCACGTCAACAATCTTGGCTACGGTCCTGCAATGGGGAAAACGTAGTGTGAAGGGGGAATAGTGAGACCAAATCTGTTGAAATTCAAGAACAGTTCAAGCTACAGTTTGTAAAAACAGATTGGGAATAAGTACAGAACCGATACAGAAATAGAGCTTTAACTAGATTAAAGTGTTTTTATACTGCGTCCTTTCGCTCTCTGTTTTGAATGGTAGATTTGAACGTCTACAAGTTCACATTTGTGATTGGTGATGCATCATCCTTTTTCTTCCTGTAGGCCTTGCGTTGCACTTAGAGCACCAATTATACGTACCTTTGGCAGCAAAAGTTTTTGAACGCAGGAGCATGTGTTTGCAGAAAAGCAGAACGCAAAGTGAGACAAATTACATGTATTTGACCCTACAAAATAACTCTTAAATGAATATATTCAGCTGAGAATAATCTTGCAATACTAAGAGTTTCTCAGGAAGCAGGCCACCCTTTTCACAAATGCAGCCTGCGACATTACTGGGTTTAAATATCCATGGACATTACCGCCCCACAGAGATCAGGGTTCCACAGGGAAAGCAAAACAGATGAACAGCAGTGAAATACAAGTCAATTACACTAAAGAGACTGTTGTCATTTCTCTTACAGGTTTGAGAAGTCAGTGGTAAGTCAGTATTGCTGCTGGTACTATACAGTATATCTCTGAGTAATGACCAGGTCAACCAAAGAGCAACCCTCTTCCCCTGGATAATCTAAATCATCTTTAGACATCTGAAGAGGTAATATTGTCTTGATTATCCTGGATCCAGACCTCTGAATTGCTGCCCACATTTCAAATTTGTTTGAAATTTGCAATTCTAATAGGTCGGCTCTTTCCAACGTGCAGAAACAACCTTCAGTGGGTGTCGACCAGTGAGAACTTTGGTGGGATTAAGAATGGGGACGTCAGCTTCCTACATAGCTTCCTAGCTACCTAGCTAGGAAAATGCTGCAGCAACAACTGTTACAAAAGTTACTGAAGCATTCGATCCACACCAACTCTGACCTTCGGGATGGGTCAGCCTTCTTTGTCATCAGAACCAGCTGTCTGTCAGGGCAGTGCACTGCCTGCATGTACAGTCAAAACTCATCACTTGACAGTTTCCCCATTCCTGTTTGTCCTGTGTTGCTAAATAGATGTATTGTCTTTTAATTATGTAACCAGCGGTAAAGAGACTCCAGTGCTGGAAGTGTTGGATCCTCCTCAGCGTGAGTCAGGCAACTGAACACAGCCGCATTCTGATTCATTTCCTTCTTGTGTAAAGCAAATGGCTGTCTACCGTCAGCAGGTTTTGTCCGTGACACAAGAAAGCCGGCGTTAAAAACTGATCATTGCCGTCACTCATCACTGTTGCAGCTGTCACATTCGCCAGCTCGCTGCTAAACCAAATCAAACCATCCCTCCTGCCCCACTACATCTCGCCTGCAATAGAAGCATGTGATAATTGATGGAATTGAGGTGTATGATGGGTCCAGCCCTTTGCCAGATGTGACCCACACTGATCACAACCCTCTCATCTTTTTGGTACAATCACAATCAGCAGCTGTGATTGTGCAACTTCAAATTTCATCACAAGAAGGGTTCTGAAAATGTGTTTGCAGATGCCCTGGCTAGAGTTGTGGGCTTGTGATTTTGTGGAATTTATTAGTTGGGAAAATGTACAGTATGTACAGCATGTACAGCATGTAAAGCAGTGTGCGTGGTCTCCTGTGTGAGATTGGTCCCAATGTCCAGACGCCCATCTCACCTCTTGGCTGCTATTCTGAGGACACTGATTGGAGAGGCAGCCAGGTCAGCTCTCCAGTCAAGGGAATGCAATTTCAGACAAGCTATATATTTTCAGTTGTCGCCCGGGCGGCTGTGATTTGATGTGAGCAGCACACCACCTTGTCTCTAATATGGAATGATAAGAGTGCCACAATAAAGAATAAATATGTAAATAAAAGAATAAAAGAATATCACAATAAATGTGGAAATATAAAGAGAAATAAATAAAAGAATAAAAAAATAAGACAATAAATGTGGAAAT